>JANRMT010062822.1:40562597-40686062 GCA_026402145.1 Polypterus bichir lapradei
GGTATTCTTCAGTTTACTCCATTACAATCTGTTTAGACAGGATTCATAGAGGATTATGTCTATATTTGAATAGACACAATCATTAGCCATTATATTAAGCAAGAACACCCCCATGCCCCACCCCGCTTTCTGTCCACGTTGTTAATTACATTTCAGTACATTAAGCTAGAATCTTTGGGCATCTCTGCTGTAGAGTGAAAAAAAAGCTTGTGTGATAAAGTTGCTTTGGACAGTGGCAAGAGTAAAAGGAAGTCTTTCAGGGAATCCCTACTCTGGGAGAACTTCTAGCAGTTGGACAATCCTGTCATGTTGTCACCTAGAAGTGGAACCTTCAGTGTAGATGAGAAGTTAAGTGCAGCTCTATGTGGAAACATGTTCAATTTCTCCTTGGACTGTAAAGAGCAGACAAAATCAGCTGTTGCCAAAGGTGAGATCACTTATGGGATCCAAACTGGAGAATGACACTAAATCCAAGAAGCCACAACACCATCTAGTTGAAATCTGCAGAATTCTTGTGCCTAGAGGGTTATGTTAGGTGCTTGCAGCTCCACTTTACTGTAAGAGGTGGTTATCCTCTCATCATAACTCTCCACTGTGCCTTCCAGGATGAGGACACCACTCTGTGAGGATGGCAGGCAAGGTGGCATTGAGCTTGGCAATCTAGGTATAGTTTATTCAAACATAGTACATCCATTACTACTGCTGTCTTTATTAGTTGTTATCGTACGTTATTACTATTTATATTAATTTATTGCTGTCTGTTTAGTCTATCTATTATTTATTCACTTTATCTATTAGTAAAGTTTAGTATTTGTCTTGCACTTGTCCTGTGTTATGTTATATATGTACAATTTCCTGTGCAATGTTATTTTATTCTACTTTATGCTGCAGCACTCTTTATGGCGTGTATGATAGATAATAAAGTCACTTGACTACAAAGTAGGATATGATTACTTTTTTTTTCTTTAAATATCATTTTTTGAAATATGTGTATAGCTTGTTTATCATCTTTGTGCAGTTTGTATGTTTTCTTCCTGTGCGTTTGTAGGTATTTTTCTGAATACACTTCTTTGCCTCACAAACCTCAAAGCTATGAGTTTTACATTTATTGGCCCTGTATGAATGATTGTGTGTAAGAGTGCCATGCAATGGTTTGGTGGTTACTAGAATTGTGCCAATTGTGACCAGGATTGTCTTCAGACTTGTGCATCTCTAAGCATGTTTGGTGATGGAGGTACAGGTGCATAATTAACATTTTTACCATTATTTTACATATAATCTCTTAAACTGCATAGCCTCGGCCACACTTTCTTGAAATGTCTAGTTCACACATTATTTGTTGTCAGTCTTACCTTTGCAAGTAAGAGTCATAGCCTCTGGGGGACACCTGCATATCCTGTTCATATCCTTCTGGCATCCACTTTATAGATGTGTCCACTCCTATGCCAACATGCCCTGTGCCTCCCGATGAGATGGGCATCCTCGAACCTATACTTCTGAAGAATTCAACGTGAAAAGCAAATGAGCTGCCTTAGTCTCCAGAGTACTAAAGCATGACAGACTGAGCTGCAGTTAGCAGTCACAACAAAGTTTGTCACCCTTTCCAAATTCTTGGCTTCAGGCCTTGGGCGCCAATTACTTGCAAAGGGGTTTGTTGTTGTTGCTGTAGCAACGAAGGCTTGACTCATTCCTTTGCTTCGGATCTGCATTATTAATTTGACTGGCAAGGTTGAGTTTGAGCAGCCCCTGTTATAAAGGTATTTCATGCAGAACGGCATTATCGGCTCCACTATCCATTAAACAATGAAAGCAGATTAGTTTTGTGTTTACACATCATATCATAACTAATGTTTACAGAGTGAGAGAGCCTGCGTACATCAGTGCCAGAAGTAAAGGAAGCTGAAATTTAACTTAATGCACACTCTGTTATTTATAGTAAACCACTTCAATAAAGAAATGTGTACAAATGCGCAGTGAGTCTTCAGAATCTTTAATTGTCCCTGTCAGTTTTAATTTTGAGAGGTGAGTGTCCGTAGCACAGGGAACAACATTGGCTGAGGAATGTGAACAGACTCCACCTTCAGCCCGACAGGTTGGCACACGCACAAAGTGTTGTATGCCTGATTGGCAAAATGATAAATTGTCATTAGACAAAGCACTAGGTAATTAATACTTGTCTTTATGACTGGTATTTTAGACTTTAATAATTTACATGGTTAACGTAAACCGAAATTACCTACTCTTTTAATATCAAGGCCAACAAAAAATATAAATACAGTCATATCTATTTACAATAGCACTGCACATGTGACATTGGTGCTGACATACGCTATTTTGCTAAATTGTACCCTACTTTTATGGGTCCAACAGCCATTCTAAAGTATGTCCTAATCTAAGCTGTTGATCTTGTAACCCCCATGTAGGGCTCTCCAAATTGAAATTTCCATCATATACTACAGTGGAAGAGATTTTCCTTTAACAGCTCAGTCTGCTCTGCATTAGTCCAGATGGACACTGGGCCAACACCTGGAAATTATACCTTGACTGGTGCCCTGTATAGGGTTTGTTCTTGCCTTACACCCGATTTTTGCTGTTTTTAGGCTTCAGCTTTCAAGTATCCCTGCTAAGGATGAGTGGGTTTGAAAATGGATGGAAGGTGCAGGTGTTTACTGTCCTACAACACATCCATTGAAGCATTTTTTGAAGCTAGTTTTCCTTGTGTAGCATTTAAGGAAACATAAGTTGTTTGTATTGTCATTAGGTAGGATGAGATAACCATAAATTCACCACCATAGATTAACCTGTGGACAATACAGTTCTAAGAATGTTAACCTACTCTTCTTTGGTATATGGGAGGGATCAGGAGTACACAGAGAGAAATTCTGCAGACAAGAGAAGAAGCAAATGTCAGGTAGACAGTGACTTGGACTGGTGTGTCGCATAGATCCCCAGAGATGTGGAACAGCTACACTAACCATATCACCATTGTGAAGTTTTCCATTTTATTTGTGTAAACCTGCTGAAATTAAGGTTCCCAGTATAGAGCTGTTGGTAATTTTCATTGTCATTTTACTCTTATTAATTTCCTATATATTTATGATACAAGTATATCATGACAGTATATTGTGAGAGGTACTGTCCCACACTGTGTCACTATCCACTTTTGACTAGAATGCATGCCATTAAAGTAACACAAATTTCTCTTTTTATCTCTGACTACTACAGGGTGTTCCATTGAACATTTTAAAAGTGTAGACATACCTCTAACTGAATTATGGGAGTCTTTGCTCTGATTTCTGTTTTCTCCCATTGAAAGTTTTGAGCAAACGTGTTTTCTTTTTTTCTTAAATTATGTTTTAATTAACATAATGCAAAATTCTCAAACCCATACTTAATCCAATTTAGAGTCATGAGAATTCAGATCACATCCCAGTAAAACTGAGCACAAGAAAAGAACCTGGCTTGGATGAAATGCCAGCTCACACGTTCCACTCATCAGATTTCCACAGGGCCAATTTGGAATTGCCAATCAATAAAATGCATCTCTTTACGTAACTGGAAACCAGCATAAACCATAAAGCTACAAATAAAATTTGTGAGCTTCAGTGATCAGGTGTAGGATTTGAACACATAAAAGACTGCCATCTTTTAAATTTGAAATAAGGCAGAAATTAAAAATAAACAATGGAATAAATGAAGAACACACATATCTGTATTACTCAGAAGGGCTGAATAAACTGAATCTGTAAGCCTGAGTAACTGTGACTGGAGACCAAGTGGACGTTATTAAATTAACTCGGCAGAGTTAATTGTAGACCTCCTAGGCAGGATTGCCCCGAGGCACACATCTAGGGAAGGTTACAGAAAAATTTGTGCTGCTTGGAAGGTCCCAATGAGCACAGTGGCCTCCATCATCCGTAACTGGAAGAAGTTCGAAACCACCAGGACTCTTCCTAGAGCTGGCCGGCCATCTAAACTGAGCGATCGGGGGAGAAGGGTCTTAGTCAGGGAGGTGACCAAGAACTCGATGATCACTCTGTCAGAGCTCCAGAGGTCGTCTGTGGAGAGAGGAGAACCTTACAGTAGGACAACCATCTCTGCAGCAATCCACCAATAAGTCCTGTATGGTAGAGTGACCAGACAGAAGCCACTCCTTAGTAAAAGGCACATGGCAGCCCGCCTGGAGTTTGCCAAAAGAAACCTGAAGGACTCTTAGACCATGAGAAACAAAATTCTCTGGTCTGGTGGGACAAAGATTGAACTCTTTGGTGTGAATGCCAGGCGTCACGTTTGTAGGAAACCAGGCACCGCTCATCACCAGGCCAATACCATCCCTACAGTGAAGCATGGTGGTGGCAGCATCATGCTGTGGGGATGTTTTTCAGTGGCAGGAACTGGGAGACTAGTCAGGATAAAGGGAAAGATGACTGCAGCAACGTACAGAGACATCCTGGATGAAAACCTGCTCCAGAGCGCTCTTGACCTCAGACTGGGGCGACGGTTCATCTTTCAGCAGGACAGTGACCCTAAGCACACAGCCAAGATATCAAAGGAGCGGCTTCAGGACAACTCTGTGAATGTCCTTGAGTGGCCCAGCCAGAGCCCAGACTTGAATCCGATTGAACATCTCTGGAGAGATCTTAAAATGGCTGTGCACCGACGCTTCCCATCCAACCTGATGGAGCTTGAGAGGTGCTGCAAAGAGGAATGGGCGAAACTGGCCAAGGATAGGTGTGCCAAGCTTGTGGCATCATATTCAAAAAGACTTGAGGCTGTAATTGCTGCCAAAGGTGCATCAACAAAGTATTGAGCAAAGGCTGTGAATACTTATGTACATGTGATTTCTCAGTTTTTTTATTTTTAATAAATTTGCAAAAACCTCAAGTAAACTTTTTTCATGTTGTCATTATGGGGTGTTGTGTGTAGAATTCTGAGGAAAAAAATGAATTTAATCCATTTTGGAATAAGGCTGTAACATAACAAAATGTGGAAAAAGTGATGCGCTGTAAATATTTTTCGGATGCACTGTATATATTCTATGAGTTAGCCATTTAAGGAAAAGAAGGAAAATGTTTTAAACCTGATCAGTGGTTCAAGAAACCACATAGACTGCTTCCCTGTCCAGATCTTGGTGACTCTCAATTAGTTTAGGCAGCTTTCGGGACATAGACTTAATGCAACACAGTACAATCTAAGCAGCAAACAAAACCATTTGTCTGACTAACATAACAAAAAGGTTCATTCTCTTTAATGTAGAATAAATTACTTCTGGACACAGTAATGTTAAGTCGGCATCTTAATGCTCATTAGATGTGTTGCCTGCCTCCTGCACAACAGTTGCACTGAGGTCAACAAGATGCAATCTCATTAGTGTGTTTAAGTGACAGTTAAAGTTGATGGCCTCTTTTGTCCCCATGCAACCTTAAGCCCAAGGGATACTCAGCCTGGAGATGATGATTGTCTGCCCTGGAGGAACAAAAAGATGTTATCACAGGAAAAAATGGAAAGATATTTCATTCAGTATATCATGTACAGCCTATCTGTTTGATCATTCCATGGAAAATTATTTGTTGGATCTTGATGGACTGGATGGTTTACTATTCGTCAAATTTCTAAAGAACAAGTTGACCATTTTGTTCAAAAAGAACTATAACATTCCCATATTTCTGTAAGTAGCAACATTATTTAATAATTTTGAAGTATGGCAGTGACTGGTAATGGCGTCATTTATTATGTCAATATTTATTCACTTGAATAAACACTCCAGAGTAGAAATATAGCTATATTGTAGGTGAATGTAAGGGACTGGTCAGCCACAATGGATAGAAGTGTCAAATAAAAAACAATGTAATTTTATTTTAACCCTTTTTCCCTCCTACACCAAACAACTGTATGTTATTTTACAGTAATTGGCAACTCTAAACTGTGTCTGCGTGGGTTTCTTCCGGGTGCTCCAGTTTCGAAAGACATGCAGGTCAGGTGCATTGATGGTCCTAAATTGTCCCTAGTGTGGGCTTGGTGTGTGGGAGCGTGTGCCCTGCAGTGGGCTGGCGCCCTGCCCGGGGTTTGTTTCCTGCCTTGCGCCCTGTGTCCTCAAATGAGTGTCTCCTTAGAATTCCAAAAGCAAAACTTAAAAGAAGTGGTGAGGCGGCCTTCTGCTGTTATGCACCTAAAATCTGGAATAGCCTGCCAATAGGAATTCGCCAGGCTAATACAGTGGAGCACTTTAAAACACTGCTAAAAACACATTACTTTAACATGGCCTTTTCATAACTTCACTTTAACTTATATATAACCGATACTCTGTATGTTCAATTCATTATAATAACTATTCATGGTGGCTCTAAAATCCGTACTGACCCCTGCTCTCTCTTCTGTTTCTTTTTCCGTTTTTTTTTTGTGGTGGCGGTCTGCGCCACCACCACCTACTCAAAGCATCATGATGCTCCAACATTGATGGACTAAAAGCCAGAAGTCTACGTGACCTTCATCATCAAGTCCTTCCGTGAGAACCCTAAATCCAAAGAGCACTGTTTCACTTATGTTAGGTAGATTGCCCAGAGGGCACTGGGCGGTCTCATGGTCTGGAATCCCTGCAGATATGATTTTTTTTCTCCACCCATCTGGAGTTTTTTTTTGTTTTTTCTGTCCACCCTGGCCATCGGACCTTACTCTTATTCAATGTTAATTAATACTGACTTATTTTATTTTCTTACTGTGTCTTTTATTTTTCTATTCTTCATCATGTAAAGCACTTTGAGCTACATTTTTTGTATGAAAATATGCTATATAAATAAATGCTGTTGTTGTGTTGGCTGGGATTGGCTCCAGCAGACCCCCATGACCCTGTAGTTAGGATTTAGCGGGTTGGATAATGGATGGATGGATGAACTCTAAACTGACATGTACCCCGTGATAGACTGGCACTCCACTTAGGCCTGGTTCATTTACTTTGCACAGATTCAGCTGCAGATGACCCTAAAACTCAGTTAAGTGGATTAAGTATGTGGAAGGATGTATGTGTAATGTACATTATTTATGATTATGTCCGAATAATTATTGAGAGAGATACCACTTCATAAAAGTCTATGGTTTTCATACCCAGTACTCTACATTACCTGATTTCTTTAATTTCCACTGGAAGAAATCAAATAACAATGCAATATTTCTCACACTTCAAAAACCATAGTGTTTTTATATTGCTCCGGGAATAAAACACTAATACAGTATATTGAAAGTAGGTAGCCCAGCGAATGTTATCATTGCCAACGACAGAATGCAAAAAACTCTGAAGGAGGGCAGAGTGGGTATGAAAATGAATCTATCCATTCATTAATTTTTTGAACAATGCCATTTAGGATTGTGAGGTATGCTGGTACTATGAGAGGCAAAGTATTCTAATTCGCTGCAACACATGCCAGTACTCTCTGAAAGTGTGCTAATGTAAAGTTAACAATTTACCTAACATGAATATTTAAAGTGTGAGAAGAAAACCAGAGGGCCCAGTAATCCTTGGATAAAATTTGCAGACTCTATAGTGCAGTAACTGGATATGGAAATGAACTTTGAGGCAGCAGTGCAACTACTGTGCTGTTCTTGATTATTAATATTATTTTGTGAACTCATTTACCCAAAAATTAAAATGCATATTATTCAAAGGAATATTTTATTAGGAAGTACAAAGTTAAGAGACAATAAATTACTGTATTGCACACGAAGATTAACACTCCAGTTAGTCCAGCAACTAAATGATGAACTAGCAATATAAGAAAAACACAGGTGTGCAAAGCTTGTAGAGATTTACTCAAGAAGACCTGAAGCTGAAATTGCTGCTAAAGAGGCTGCTACAAATTACTGAATTAAAGGCCTGAAAACTTACATAAATGAAAGATTTAGGTTTTGATTTTTAATAGATTTGCAAACCTTTCTGCATACATGTTTTCAATTTGTCAAGAGTTATTGAGTGTAGATTCATGGTTAAAAATGTCAGATTTATCCGCTTAGAATTAAACCTATAATGCAAAGTGTTCAGTAAGTGAAGAGGTCTGAATACTGTGTGAATATACTGTTATTTGACAACTGTTAGGATCTGTACAGTTCAGGAAAGCCATGGAAAGAAGCGTTTTGTGGACAGAATGCAAGATAGGTGGATTGGCAGATAATTTGGAATTAGTTATATCATTACAGAAGGACTTGGACAGCATACCGGCTTGGGCAGATTTGTGGCTGATGAAATTTAACAACAGTAAATGCAAAGTATTACACATAGGAAGTAAAAATGTTAGGTTTGAATACACAATGGGAGGTCTGAAAATCGAGAGCACACCTTATGAGAAGGATTTAGAAGTCATAGTGGACTCTAAGCTATCGACTTCCAGACAGTGTTCAGAAGCCTTTAAGAAGGCAAACAGAATGTCAGGTTATATAGCACCTTGATGTGTGGAGTAGAAGTCACAGGAGGTTCTGCTCAAGCTTTATAACACACTGGTGAGGCCTCATTTGGAGTACTGTGTGCAGTTTTGGTCTCCAGGGTACAAAAAGGACATAGCAGCACTAGAAAAGGTCCAGAGAAGAGCGACTAGGCTGATTCCAGGGCTACAGGGGTTGAATTATGAGGAAAAATAAAAAGAGCTGAGCCTTTACAGTTTAAGCAAAAGAAGATTAAGAGGTGACATGAATGAAGGGTTTAAAATTATGAAGGGAATAGTACAGTGGATCAAGACTATTATTTTAAAATGAGTTCATCAAGAACATGGGGACACAGCTGGAAACTTGTTAAAGGTAAATTTCACACAAACATTAGGAAGTTTTTCTTTACATAGAGTACCACAGACACTTGGAATAAGTGACCACGTAGTGTGATAGACAGTAAGACTTTCTTTCTGAAATTCTGTAAAGTGCCTTGAGCATGGGAAAGACGCTATATAAATAAAATGTATTATTATTATTATTTAGGGACTTTCAAAACTCGACTTGATGTTTTTTTAGAAGAATTAAGTGGATGAGATTGGCAAGCTTTGTTGGGCTGAATGGCCTATTCTTGTCTAGATTGTTCTAATGTTCTAAAGGTGTTAAAACTAAATGTGGCAGGTCAGATTACTTCTGGTTTAATAATCTATTTCTTGGGGAAAAAAAATCATCTGCACCAATTTCTAACAATGTAAGGTTTATATATACATATATGGCAGAGCCAAAAGTTCCACAGTACAGAAGGACCTGTCATTAAATGATGTTCTTATTATTTATTTAGCTAATCACCTACGTAGGTGATTTACAAGAGTGCCATTAAAGTATTCTATTACTTTAAAATACCATACTTGACAGCAGTTAAACAATTATGCCAGTTAAATATAGGAGATACAGTCAAGAACATGACAGGATTGCAAAATGTAAAGTCAAATAAACAACACCCAGTGTTTAATGAGACCAAATTCCCCAAGGAAGTGAAGGCAAACTGAAAGTCATGCAGGCCTGAATAGGTATCTTCAGTTTGGTTTAGTGATTACATGAAACGAGAAGTAGAAGGACTCGCTTGTGCCTTTGTCTTCATCTTCTGCTCATTGCTAGATTCATCATAGTCCCATTGAATTTATATCAGTGTGTCCAAATGCAACACCCCATTGTCCTTCAAATTTAGTATTTGGTCAGTATAGCTATTACAGACTTGCTAATCGACCAAATTTGTAATCGTTGAACTAACCAAGTTGAAAGTTGCATTTATTTATAGTTGACTTGTTGCACATCCTAGGAATTAAGTGGTACAAAGTTAGTAAAAATGCTTTGTTACAACTTTATCATTTTATTACAACTTCAGTTGGAGTAGAGTCATCCTGTAAGATGACAGTTAAAAACTTGAAAATTCACTCATATAATACCCTTTACCTCACTTACCCAATGTAGTTTGTAATGATGGCTGAGAAAAACCTTAATCTCATGTTTCATGCAGAAAAGAGAACAAACTTTATGATATAAAAAGAGATAACAAAGTTTATGATGTAATAAACCCAATGTTGACCAATGCTGTGCAACAGCAAACAACGTGAAAAATATCCATGTTTCTCATGTTGCATAATCCATATATCCATTGCCCAGTTATACGTTCAAAACATGAAAAATTATTAAGTGTTTTGCTAAAATATTATTAATAATTCCTTAAGGAAACAGCTGCGCACATCTTGAACAGGAAAACATATTCCCATAATAATGTGCTTTTGAAATAAATATAGAAGTCGTGACCAGTAAATGCAGAGGAGAGGCAGAACCTCAATTCCAAAAGCACAGAATTGTGATAATGCATTCCCTGTTTAGGATGTGTGCTGATTTAATAATAATAATAGTACATTTTATTTATATAGCACTATTCCCATGCTCAAAGCGCATAGAGTTTGGATATGTATGTCAGTGTACATTTCAATGGTTGGATGCCCCATTCAGGACTGGTTCCTACCATGTATTGAAATGATTTTCGGGTTCCCACTGACATTGAAATTTAATTAAACAGATTCAGTGAAAAGTTTTAAGGTTGTTTGTTGGTCAGATATACAATAAAGAATTTCACTTTACTTTGTAAACAATATAAAACTTGATGATGAAATTGAACTTGTTAGTTTTTTCGGCTGTAGAATTCCTTTTGGCCAGCAGGTGGCAGTAATGCCATTGACTGTGATGGCAGTCTTCCCCACCCCTTTTCTTTGGTCAGAAAATTTACACTTGCCAAAATCTGAGGGGACCTCATGTGCCTAGGTAGCCACAATGAGTGCTACACCCATGTGCTCACCACATGTTTTGTTATTATTCCTGAAGATCTGCGTGAGTGCTGAATCTTATTGTTTCTTTTATTTCTTCAAGTTGTTTTAGTGTTATAGGTGCATAAATCATTCTATATTTCTGGTTGTGTATTTTTTTTATTTTGTAAAAAATCTTATGATGTTGCATATGTTTTGCAAAAGTTATACTTTTATCTAACTTAAATAATAGCACAGCTGAAATGAAAAGGACTACTGCTCCACAGATCTAATAATCTGGGATTGACTCCCACTGTCTGTGTGTGGTTTGTATGTTACTCCCATGGCCCAAAGATGATTTTTAGGTTAATTGGATATTTTAAACTGGTAATGTGTATGACTCTATGAGATCCTGAATAGGATTAAGTGTGTTTGGGAATATAATAATACAGCAGACTAATACTAATGTAACTAATACTAATGTAATTAATAATAATTTATTACTAATACAGCAGAACAGATGCATGACTAATGTAACGCCTTATATCTCGTGATATAAGCCAGCCCAACACATATGGCTAAAAGAGCATTTCCAAATAAAAATAGATAACCATAACCATGTCTATTGAATGTCTCTCTGTATGTGTATATATATATATATATATATATATACACACACACACACATACATACATACTAGGGGGCTCCACCCCTAGCTCGCTTCACTCGCCCACCCCCAGGTTTGGTTTACCGGATATACAATTTAAAGAGATGGTAATTGTTACATATGCATTATTTTCACTTTTACTTGAAAACTTTTCTAAAAACAATACTTGTCCTTTATTTCTGGCCCAGGGCGTGGTTAAATCTCTTTCTCGCAGGATGTATAACGCTGCTCGCATTGTGAAGGGGGGTGGCTGAACTCACGCTAAGGGCATGCCATCAGATCAGCTGCTGTCTTTTTGCTGCTGCTGGCGAGCTGCGTGTTTTGTTTGTCACGCTGTGCGTTGGTTATTTAAAAGCTTGTACAGTAGCTGTCCTTTTGCCACTTCACGTCTCTGCCACTCGCGTCGGGGGGGGGGGGGGGTGCGGTGGCTGAACGCACGCTAAGGAGAAGCGGTCGGATCATCTGCTGACTTGCTGCTGCTGGCGAGCTGTGTGTTCTGCTTGTCGCTTGTCATTGTTTTAAGAGCTGGGAGCACATGAAGTGTGTCTGCCAAAAACATTCCAACAACTGCTAGGTTAGATGTCCGTGAACTTGTTTTAAATGTTGTCTCAATGCCTTGT
The DNA here is from genome assembly GCA_026402145.1 of Polypterus bichir lapradei. NCBI lineage: Eukaryota > Metazoa > Chordata > Cladistia > Polypteriformes > Polypteridae > Polypterus > Polypterus bichir. Next base: position 40,574,609 of record JANRMT010062822.1, read on the forward strand.
CTTGTGTGTCGTCAAATTGTCTTCCGAGAAGATTACGTCTCGTCTCCCTAGTCTCCCAAGATTTTTTTTTTTATAGTAGAGATAAATATAAATATCAATATCAAAAACATCCATTTGTGTTGCATAATGCATATGTCAAGACATCCAGTCTTACGCTCGCAATGTATTTTTTGCTAAAATAGTTAAAAAATTCTGGAAAATGAAAGTAGTAATATATAAGAACATTACATTAAAAAAATCATTACTTTTTGGTGGAGTATACCCTTAACCATCTTTGGATATGTCACAGAAAATTCATGTAAACACAGGGAGAACTCACACACTTGACATGATTGGACAAGAGATTTGAAAACAGGACGCTGGTTCTAAGAAGCCATAGTTTTAGTCACTGCACTACCATGCCAAATAAAAATAAAACTTCTGTTTTTAAAATAATTGTACTTATTTTGATCAGATTGGTAACAAAATGCCTAGAGTTATGGTGGTTCTCCACTTACTCAAAATATGAAATATGTTTGTCTAAATTTCCCCCCTGTGTCGTTAGATAGCCAAGGAGTCCAATCCCTGAGCGACAGATCTTGGGATGGTAAAGACAGAAGTGGATTATTGGAAGATGGGTCTCACTCTCTTTATCTGTTGCCATCTTTTGGCGCTTTGACATTAAACTCTACTCCACCGATACTTATTATTACTCACAAAGGTCAAATGTCACAGTTTATGAATGGTGAGATAAGGACAGAAGCTGCAAGAATATGGTTTCACTTTAACCTATCGATACACCTTGCTTGACTATGAAAGGTGCCATATAAAATGCTCAGCTCTGATTGACCCAGATCTGCAAGAAAGATTTCAGATCATAGTGGTTTTGTTTTTCTTTTTTTATTTGGTTGCTGTATAAAGACTTAAGCTTGTCCACTTCAATATTCTGGCGAGTTTTGCTAGATGCTGAAGTTGTTTCCCAAGATCTTCTTTTTCCTGCTTGCCAGTCAATATAATGAGTGGTCATGTGCATTTAGGTGCGGACTTGTTACTTAAGATGACTGTAGCTAAAAACACGTTTACATTCATTATACCACACTGGATTCTTGTGATAGTGAAAGATGTTGGAAACTGATAAAAGCGGACTTTTTCACATCCACTGTGTGCTGAGCAGATAATGTGCTTTATTATCTTAATTTAACAATTCTGGATATACAGTGTTACATCATACTTTGATTACCGCTAAATTTGGTTCTGAGTGCTTATTTTTTTCTTTGTAATTTAAATTGAGTAAATAGAAGAAAAAATATTTTTCAGATGAAAACAATCAAAAGAACCAAGCAAATGAAAAGAAAAAACAAAACTTTTTGTAAGTTTTTTTGTAACCCTTTAAACGTTCCTTTTGTTGAGCAGCCTTGTAAATGATGCAAAGCAAGCAAAAGACTGTGTATGATGGGAAGGGATAGTTTTATTATTATCAGTAATTTAACAACAGAGTTCCAAACAGAAACCTAAAATGTTCAGTGCATGTCTGCTTCGCTTCTGTGCCCATTTGTCCTCCTTGGCAAATGCCTTGTTGAAGATGGTGAATTGAGCCAAGGCTTTTCCCCTTATTTTGATAACAAAAGGCACAGATCAGATTTGCATGACCTTTCTCTATAAAGCAGGTATATAAAACAAGTGAGCCATTTTTTTACTTTTTAAAAGTAAGACATTTTTTCACATTTCCTTTCTCTCCACCCCAAAAATCTAAATAAAACTGACTCAATTAATAAAAGAAAAATATCAAAGCACATTTTCAGTAACTGAGCTCTTGCTCATGCATAATATTGCACAATAAGTATATGACTGTACTTGACTGAATACATTTTTAATTTTCATAAAAAAATAAAGGATATTATATACAAATTGTACACTTTAAATACATCTTATATACACAAAAGAATGTGAACATACGAAACATTGCTTTGCCAACTAAATACAAGCTAAACACCAAAGCTCATCCTGCACTGTGTGAAAGCCGACTTGACCCTGGCACTCTCTTTACTCTGAAGACAGAATGCAAGGTCACTGATTCTTGATCCATGCACTCTTATTGTTATGCAAAACAATAAACAAACATCTCTGAAATGTATCTGGTTGTATGTGTCATAGTAAAAATTAGAACATTCTCAAAGTTAATAATGGTTACCCACTGGCCATTTATGGAATAACACTAGTCTGCACAACAAATAAAAAGTGTACTTTATAGATTTAGATTTGCTGAATCCACATATGAATTGAAATATCTCTATTACAAACTGTTTCAGTGAGATATTGAATTCAGTGAAAAACTGATTTAAAAAAAATTGACTTTGTGGCCCAAGTATTTTTCCATGCTCAGAATATAATTTGGAGTGAGGATCGAAGTATATTACAGTCTTGACAACTGTTTTGTTAGTGGTTAGGGTTCCTCATTTATATTAATTAAACTTTAATAAATATTAGACCATATTTGATGGCAGTCTTCCTCATTCTTCATAGTTAAGGTGGCAACAACCCAAAAAGTCAAGTACTTGCCTCACATTTTTTTAAAACTCTCAATAGGTGTTTTTTTCCTCTCTTCTTATCCTTCAAAATAGCTAGTTATTTATATTTAGACAATTAGAAACAGTCTTTTTATTGTTCAGAGGAGAGAAAGGTGTTTTAAATGTAAAAGGTTGGATTGACCCATCCCTTGTCTTGATCGGGTAACAGCTAAGCAGATGGTAAAAGAACACATAGCCTTTCATTATTGGAAAAAAAGATTTGTGTCGCAGTTTTCTTGGGAATTCAAAGATGACAAACTACAAGGAACGAGTTAAGGAGCTTCTTTCTTCCTAGCCAGCACTTAGGTGCAACATGTCTTCAATATCCCCTTTCCTACACTCTCACTTGGATTTTTTTCTCCCAAGAACATGGGAGTAGACTCAGATGAACATGGTGGTAGAAAGCAGAAAGTGGAGTTAGCCCCATCTGTTGGTCGTTGTACCATGAAATACCGTCAGAGGATTATAAGAGTAAAGAAACTAACAAGTGACTACTTTTTGTTAAGTAGTAATAGTAAATTACACATGCAATTTTTTTAAATATATATTTTTTTCCAGGTCTAAGTAATTTTAAAAATGATATTTTTGTAGAACAGTGTTTTCATTTTAAATCTCCATCTCTCAAAAGATAGATGTGATAAAACAATTCTGGATTCAGTACCCTTAGATCTATAAAGAACACCTAAAACGTCTGACAGCTGCAGAAAAAAAAAAACATTTTCAGACGAATGTAATTCACAATAAAAGACAGTTTAAGAAATTCCATGTGCACCTTTTAATACATAATACAATTAAGGCCGTCTAGCTGAAATGTTCAAGACACCCTAATGCCACAAGAAGCATTGGTGAGCTGAGACACGTAACCTGCCTCTGCTACTCGCTGCAAATAAAAAAAAGGAAAAGAACAAATAAACATGACACTTACTTCATGTATCAGTACATATAAGTGTCCTGGGGTGATACTTGTTAAAGAAAAAGTATAACACATTCACACAATACAGTTTATAATCAGGTGTGAGCTGGAGCCTATCCTGTTAGCATATTAGGCAGGAAACTCTGTATAAATAAATAAAGGCAGTAAGGAGCATTTCACTTCTCAACATGGCTACCTACTCTGCAGCAGGATACCACGTGCCACTGCTGAACTGCCTAGTGTAAGAATCGGCACTCTCTACATCAGTGTATGTTAACCGTTTAAAGCTGACGATTACATTCAAAATGCAAGTGTAGTTCAAACAAATTAAAAAGAAAGTAATAAAATGAATATTAAACCAAAACGGTTCAGAAAAATAAAACACTTTGAAAGGAATTAAGTATCTTTTAAATATTGCAGCTCACCTTACTACAGCAGTGTTCTCTCAACAGTATGATCTTTCTCATGTTAAAGTATTTGGTAAACAATGGCTGTGGTTAACCCTAACCCTAAGCCTAACCCTATTTTGTAGGCAAATATTAATGGTTTTGTGGGGCTGTATTGTGGTGTAGTGGGTATACCAAATACCCTAATGTTGTTTTCAGTGGAGTTTGTGTGTTCTTCCCCTCCCAATGTCTGCTTGGTTTCTGTATGTGTGTGAGTGGGCCATGTCATGGGCTATTGCCCTGTCCAGTGCCGTTTCCTACCTGATGCCCAGTATGGCTAGGATCGAATCTAACCCAATGCAACGCTGAACTGGATTAAATGGGGTTATGTTATTAATTAAATGTTGTACTGTGGTGATAAACTGCTAGCCATGAAAAGGTTCTCATCACACTTGAGCTGACTAAGCCGAAGTATTCATCCATTTATCTGCACTTCTATTATAGGGATATGAGAAACAGGAGCTTAACACAACAGTAAGAAACCATCCTTATCCATACAGTAAATAAATGTTTTAGTTTTTGCTTCTGGACAAGCAGCATGGTAACACTGATCAAATCTTACTGCCTTCATGAGTCTTATATTTGAATTCCAACCTGTGCACTTTCTGTGTGGAGTTAACATTTTTACTGTGTGTGTATTGATCTTCCACCTGCATCCAGAAGATGAACAGGTTTGACTGACTGAGTGAGTGGCTGATTGGAAACCTATGCAGGGCTGGTTTACAACCTACGTCCAATGCTGCTGAGAAAGACTGTCTAGTCATCCTCCTCTGGATTAAATAAGCTTGGTAATTGCTGGATGAATGTTTTGGACATGAAAACTAGTTCAAAACAAAAAGTCAGTTGTGTTTGTACAATTCCAAACAATTGGCCTATAATTTTTTTTTTTTAAAATGTGTACATACTACATTTTTTGATTTCTGACTGGCAGGAACGCAGTAATTTCCTATCACTACTGCCTCACAGCTCCAAGGACCACAGTTCTATGGCTGATCTGTCATGGATTATCTACAGTGATCCTATATCTGCATGGATATTTCTTTGAGTACTCTGGTACTCTCACACATCCCAAAAGATGTTTGCATTAAACAATCTGGTAAAACCAAATTCAGTGAGCTTTCCCAGCCAGGACTGTTCTCTGTCTTGCAACTAATACTGCTGGGATACACTTTGAAAGTTGGATAGAAAGGCTTTGTAATGGCAGCTAACTGCAGCTAACTGTAACTGCAGCTACAGTTACACAGTCCTTCATCCAACAGCACCTCACTGCAAGGCAAAACAGTTGCATTTTACATACCTTCCATTTTGGTTATGCTGTCATTTTTTGTTCAGAAATTAAAAATGTGCACATCATTGTTTACACTTGTGTCCGTTTCCATAAACTGCCATTTTTTAAGGCATTTAAAATATAAAGGGAAAATCTAAGCTTCAGACTGAATTAAATTCACTGCTGTGGTAGAAAATGTACACCATCTATTGACTCTGTGGTTAGTGATGCTGACTGATGTATCCAGTGATTTATAGGCCTGGTCGTCTATGTGGGTTTTCGCTACACAGCCTTTAAGACATACTTGTTAGGTTAAGAAGGGATTCCAAATTGGCCACTTGTGAGTGTGCAACAGACTGGCATGCTGTCCAGAACTGCCTCCTGCTTTGTGCCTGATGCTGATGGGATAATGAATGAAACTGAATTAAATGAAGCTGGTTTGACAATCATTTGGAATGCAGTTAGGTAGTTTAACAAGCAGTCACGTGTGTGTTTACCTCCATGTTTCCTGCAGTTCTACACCATATACTGTAGGTGGTGCATAAAATAGAAGTGTTCTGCCCCTCTGCAACAATTTGGACCAGCTACACAGACAGATGTCTCAGATGTTGCTGGTCAAAACCGTCAACAATCTGGGTCATTTAATTCTATATTTAAATCCCTCATGACAAAATCCCTAACATGTACAGTGTGTATTTGTAATTGGGCACTGGCTAATTTTTACTTTGGCTGCTAGCTTCCAATAAGCAGCAGTACGCAAAAGGAAATCTTCTCTTTCATGTTTGGTGTATTAGTATCGATACATCTGCTTTACTAGGCAAAGGATATTTGGGGGCAAATGCCATAAACCCTGTTATAATGAATGATTTATCTCAAAGACCATTTGTATTTGTGGCAGAAGGCACATTTCTAATACATTGGGTGAGGTCAGAGGGAGAGTAACCAAGTCACCAAATCAGCCTTTTAGTTATTCTAAAGCATCCTCCTTATGAGAAATTTACAGGAGACTGATTGCACTACCATTCTGCTGTCTGAACAGTGTGATAAGTTCACAGTGATGACATAATTCCCTTCTCTTTCAATGTTCCCCCTCTCACTGTGCATTGGCATTAATGCTGGCTAAAATGTTTTCATAGATTTATAATGTCCTTAAATTGTTATCCGGCCCCTCTTTTCATTAAGAGCTACATTGTATTTCACAGACAGCAAAACAGTTTCACACTCAATTTTAAACTTAAATCTGTGAAGGATCAGTATGGTAGGCAAATTAGTGTGTGAGAGGAGGACAAAAATAACAGTACAAAAGGTAAGAGCATTGAGTTCAGGTCCAGAAATGACAAGCATGCTTGTTCTTCGTGACTCTATATATAGCATTTACCACTAAGAAGAACTCTGATTAGATGTGAAAACGCATGCATGTTTTAAGACAACCTTTTCAAGATATTTATTATGGCTTTCAAATGTGCTTCAGATACAAGAAATCCCTGAGAAGCCTGTAAATCAAAAAAAAAAAAATCTTAAATATGGAACATAAATAAAATTGTCTTCTCAGTCATTTTGCCATCTTTAATTCAGGCTAGGTATTGGATGGTGGATCTTTGTGGTTGAAAGGAATAGCTGAAGAGTAACAGTCTGAAAAAAATGTGATGTGCTGTGTCTCCGATCACAAACAGTTACATTTTAGTAGGAGTCCATAATACAGCTTTGTAAATTGCCAGAGCTATGTGGAATACTGCTCTTCACAGCAAACAATCTTCCATTTCAATGGCCGATGTGCCCCCTGAAAAGACAGAAAAGACAATGTGAATATCAACTTCTGCTGTAAGTTCACTGCCACTGTTCAGAACCGGATCACACGGTACAGGGATTACTCAGTATTAAGTCAGTCAGAACTGCATTGGCCAGAAAAAAGTCTTTACACTGCCAAACTCCTGGAATCTCATAACACTCTGAGTGATTCTCTAGCTAAAAGGTCCTGTAGGCATTTCTGATACTAATGTAGTCTTTTCAATAAGTTCAGGTAAAACCCAATCCGAGTCTGCAGTATATCCTTATATTCATTTTCATTTATCCATTCATCTATTATCTAACATACTTATCCAGTTCATGGTCACAAAGAGGCCCTACCCTTTCCAGTAGCATTAGGCACAAGACAGGAACCAGTCCTGAACGGTGTACCAGTCCATCAAAAAGCACACTAACCCACACAAAATCATAAGAATAATTTTAAGGAACCAATGAACCTAATTATTTCCTCCTACCGTAAATCACAATTTATGTTGAAAGAAATTACAATAGAAAAAAGGAGAACATTTTTATTAAAAAAAAAAAAACAAGATCAAACCTGCTTAGTCCAATTGAGGGTCACAGAATGCCAAAGTCTATACTTACAGCAGAGTGCAAGGTAGGAACCCTGGATGGGGTGCCAGTCCTTCAAAGAGCCTATCCATCCACACCTAGCCTGCAAATCTTCAGATTGTGCAAAATCTAAACACACAGTGATTGGACATGAGATTTGAACCCATAGCGCTATCAACTGCACTACTATGTTACCCATTGTTATTCTTTCAGAGCGGCAGGTATTTATTATTATTATTTATTATTTTATTTATTAATATTATTTATTATTATTTCAGAGCTGCTGTATTTCCAGTTAAGAGGACAGATGAAAGCTAGGAAAAAAACTAAATTGCACAGAAATTTCTTAAAAAAAATCTCCAAAAAATAAGTGTAAATATAGGGAACTTGTTACCTTGCTCAGGGCCACTTCAGCACCTTTAAACCTTAGCTCGATATTAATTCCAAAGTACTAGCTGAACAGGAACTCACATGTAACTCAACTCCAGCTGCTCCTCTAAGTAAGACACTACAGTAGCTATAACTAAATTATAATTACACATTTAATGAAAATTACACTGACTTTTCAATACGTTAAAAAGACTGACATATAAGGTGCAACTGCCTTAGATATCTGCATGTAGTATGGACTTGGTCCATATTTAGGAATGGTTCGAGTTTTGTGCACTGTGCTGGCAGGACTCCAGTCTCCAGCTTCCTCGTGAGGAACAACTGAGGATATTATTTTATGGTACTACTTCTTGTTTCGGCTGCTCCCATTAGCGGTTGCCACAGCGGATCATCTTTTTCCATATCTTCCTTTCCTCTGTGTCTTGCTCTGTTACACCCATCACCTGCATGTCTTCTCTCTGATACAATGTAATTCTTGTTAACTTGTTTAGTATTTTCAAATAACATTCATTTGCTCCTTAGCTCACAGTTTACAACTGTTGCCAGTTTCCACTTTGCATTGGTAAGCCATAAGTCTTTTACTACAATATGCAGCAGTTGAAGAGGATAAATCAGTAAAATATAATGAAAGCATTATGTTACTGTCTGGAGCAATGTTATGCAATGCTACGCTGAAAAGTACACACAGGAAAATGTCAAAAGACAAGACAAATATGAGACAACAAAAATGCAATTACCTGCAGTCATTTTTAAGTTCCTTCAAATATGAACGTTAAAAAACAGTGCAATTGAAACTACATGGAAGTAATTTTTTTTGCTACTCTCTGAAATGCCTAGATCTGTTCCACATAAACCTGTCTGGTACTGTACTGAACCCCCACACAGCACCAATAAAGTGTCCCCATATTGTCTGACAGGAATATAAATGTAATCTGGCCAGCAGAAACCCCTCTCCTGAAACTTAGCTCCAGGAGAGTGAATTAGGACCACACATGCTTGAGCGAGATGATGTCTGCACTACTCCAGAGTCTCTCATAAGCAGGAGTGGGGATACTTCGATACCTCTGTCATGTAAAAGTGTGCATTGATGAAAAAGTGGGTCAACCCAATGTATCTTCATTATTACAGAAAAGAAAACTTTGACCGATTAAAGATCGTAAGTGCCGAAAAAGTATTCTGAAACAACTGATAGTAATTTGTACAGAGCGTGGATTCAGAGTCTTAATGACTACCATTACAACTCTGAAGTAGAGGTCTGCTTTTACATAATTTTTTGCAATGCGGGCAAGTTAACTTTATTCCTGCAGTGCTGAGTGGGTGGCCAGAGCATTGATGAACACTTTAGAAAATTCTAGAAACACAAATTATTTAGAAGCTACGTGATTTTAATTTATCATCAATGTTATATTAAATACAGTTTCCCTATAAAAGCCATCTGTGATACGTGGTGTTTTTTTTATTTCACTTTTATATTCATAGCAGCCTTGTGGGCATGTGCATGATTTGATTACTGTTTGAAACAATGTTGTATAAACTTTTTTTCCACTTTAGAACACGATATCTCATTGCAAATGTACACCATGAATGGGAAATAAATAAGTGACTTGAAAAATACTGAACATATCCTTTAACCTAATTGTGCATAAATGCATCTTTGCCACTATAACAACATATAATTAGCACTGTCGGTTCCAAACAAAGCTACAACATATGATTGCACATGAGACATAGGATGGGAACATCTGATTTTAACTTCAGTGTGAATGATACCTATTTTGGTTCTTCAGCATCCAGCAATATTTCAGAATGAATACACTCCGTTATTGAAGGGATTTTTAACAACAGTTCAGGCACATTTTAAGGCTTGATTTACTCTATTTGTCAGTTATTTGACTGTTATGTCATAAAAGTTGCTATAAGTGCAATATCATGCCATAAAGATTTGAAAAATATACCATATGTCAAAGAAAAATGTTTAGCATTAGAATCCAAAACTGACACAATGGCCTAATCATTAGTAGGCTACATTTTTCAAATCGTTTTAGCTACATTATAATAGTTTCAGCAAAGTATCTTATTATTTGCAACACAGACTTAAATCAAATTAATGCTGTCACAGTAAAGTAACAAGATGTTCTGTAATACATGCATTCCCTTCTATTCAGGAGACTTTTGTAGTGAGTATCAGTACTTAATATTTTCAGCATGTTTATACTATAATACATTTATACTAATATTGATTTAAGTAATTGGAGTTTAGAGATATGTGATAAAACTTGGGGTTATTTTATTAGTTATAACTAGGCTGCTCATTCTTCACACAGTCATATCCATCAATGCAGTGTTTCCCACAACAGAAATCAAAGTTGCACTCCTGCCTTGCCAATCTTAATTGCTTTTAGTTTTGTAATACAGTTAACAGTAATACGAATTTTGGTTTACTAACCCACACTTGTTTCACAGTAAGCAGATGAGAGTTCTATGCCCCTGTTTAAAGTTCAAGTAACTTTAGTTTATTGTTAAAGTATAACCAGTAGAATTCAATTTAATGAAGTGCATACAAATGTCAATACAAATATTCAGCATCAGGACAACAAGAATCATCCTTGTGGATCATTTTCCAACAATTAGCAAGTAATGAATCCACCAAACATGCCTACTGTTTTATTTTTAGAAAACTTGTGATCAAATTATCCTTCCTTAAAGTTTTTGTTTTGAAATATAAATATAACACAGCAGGTTGGTATTATGCAAGCAAAAATGGAAATGTATTTCTCTTTGAAAAATTCTTTATTAACTCCTTTCTTGAAGCTCTAAATGCATGATTACTTGCTCTAAATTAACTTTGAAATGACACTAAGCTATTCTCACCTTGTGTGGAGTGTCAATGGACACCATATTCCTGTTATACCTGATGATACACTTCTGTATAGCTTACAGTATGTAGATGTGGTATCCCTTTCCATTTTGAAAGTGACCACTGTATTCCTTAATTCTTCTCTCAACACACACCATTTGGCAGTGATTGGCTGCTTTCTTACCTTTCCAACAGTACTCCAGTGTGGCTTTTTTCAGTTTAGAAGATTGGTGTAGTAGATATGAAGTTGTCCGTGCAGGTGAAGTGGTTAAGTAGGGGGATTAGATAGGGAAGCCTTGTAGCTCTACCACAGAGCCATTCACTTCTGACAAGGGCTGACAACAGTAGGGGTGGGAGGGTACACCAGGGCCACATTTACTCGCTCGCTTCCATTCTTTGGGCAGATGATTTCAGTTACTCCCTCTGGCCTCACCTGGCTCAGCAACTCACCTGTAAAAGACAGAGAGACTCTAAATCAAAAACATCAAACAAGTACACTACAGTATTGATTTAACAACAACAACAAAAAAAGAGGGACAGGAGATGCTATACAATTTCTGATCAAGAGGAAAAAATAAGAACTAATATTCCTTTATAAAAAGTGAAAACATCTATAAATATATAAAATTGACTAAGTCACCCGACCATGGGGTACGCACGACAGAGCCACGCCCGCCAACTCTAACCCTCCTCTTGCGTCATGGGATACACACGACAGAGCCCCGCCCACCAACTCTAACCCTCCTCCCTCCTGCGTCCACCCTCGCTCTCGAGGCATGCGCACTGCCTGCTCATGTGCCCACACGCAACACCTCACTAAACACAGCCTCAGTCGCTTTCGTCTCTGCTAAAGTCCGCATGCACCTCTGAGCCATGTTGACTTTTCATTGTTCTTTTCGGTTCCGGCTGCTTTTCTATATACAGTATATAATCAACCAAGTCGCCCAACCAAGTATGCATGACAGAGCCCTGCCCGCCAACTCTAACCCTCCTCCCGCGTCATGGGGTACGCACAACAGAGCCCCGCCCGCCAACTCTAATCCTCCTCCTGCATCATGGGGTACGCACGACAGAGCCCCGCCCGCCAACTCTAACCCTCCTCCCGCGTCCACCCTCGCTCTCGAGGCATTGACTTCTCAACTGTCACTCCGGAACAACTCATTACGCGAGCTATATTAAGCGTCACCAATGAAGACTCGCTACACCTTAATGAACAAGTACTGAAACTTATCCCTACCGACGAAGTAACTTTCACCTGCATTGACTCCATCGCCACAGATGATCCCGCAGATCAACTTTCATTCCCCGAAGAATTTCTTAACAGTCTTACTCCCACTGGCATGCCCCTGCATAAACTCAAAATTAAAATTGGTTCGGTCATCATGCTTCTCAGAAACCTCATGCCAGCAAGATGTCTCTGTAATGGCACTAGTCTGACTGTTACCAGCATTCACCGCAATGTACTGGAGTGTAAAACTATTGCAGCTGCTACCTCACAAACTGTCCTTATTCCCCGGATTTCCCTGACCCCATCAGATTAAAATTTGCCTTTTACTTTTATACGCAGACAGTTTCCTGTTAGATTAGCCTTTGCAATGACAATTAAAAAGGCACAGGGCCAAACTTTCAAAAAGATATGCCTGTATCTGCTAAAACCAGTTTTCACTCACGGACAATTGTATGTTGCTTTCTCCAGAGTTCCATTTTTTCATTCACTCACAGTTGTATCCTATCCCGCCCTATTTGGACAACTGTGTCTTTCAGGAAGTGTTCACCCATCAATAAATAATTATGCGGCGTATACTACGCCGTGGGTCGGCTAGTAAAATTATAAAAACAAAGATGCAGATCTGAAAAGACTACCACCCTTGAAAACTGTCTGAAGACAGTTTCTTCTAATTGGGAAATTAAATAAATTATATATATAAAAAATAAATCAACAATAGTAATTCCAGTGACCTAATTGGTCCTGTGATGGGCAAACTGACAGATTTATTTCAAGGCGTCAGCCTTAAAAATATTATGATGGACTGGACCGACTAGCTGATCTGGTCATGTTTAAAAAGCAGCACTTACCTATCAGCCATGTTATTTTAAAACAACACAGATTACTCAATAATTCCAGGAAAATAACAACTGACAAAAACTTTGTTAAACTTATGATTTTGATTGGTACCAGCAAGCCAAATAAGCAGTATGTGCATTAAAAAGCATGTAAAAGACAAGTGCTAGATGTTACCCTCTATAAAAGAAATCCTTACTTCCACAATGAACACATGATCTTTAAGAGTGCTCTTTAACTAATTTTCTGATTAGCAGTTCTTTATCCTGATTAAGCAGGTACAGTATGTAACAGAGTATCTGAAATTTCAATATTGCTAGGTGTTTCTATTAATTCATGTAGTAGGAATGCAAAACATACATGTACTGTTATCTAGCAAATACTATTGTAATGATTCATATACATGGTACGCTATAATGCTGCATTGTGAAGCAAACGAAAAGCAGTAATTGGTACTGTGTATTGCTGTGATTTACAAATGTCTAAGATAATCATGTCATGAAGTTACTGTATATAATGAAGTATGGCTGTGAACACAGATTTCCATTACTATATAATGTTGAAGAGTATACTTTCTATACATTGTAAACAGCACCTTGTTTGTCAATTGTTAAATAACATTATAAACTCCTGCTGGTTCCACTACATTGCTCTGACTGCATCTGATAATTAAATGGTAAACTGGCATTCATTGTAATATATGGCAGGCAATGTGATATAGTGTTTAAGGCCCTGGACTTCAAACCCTGAGTTTGTGGGTTCAAATACTGTTACTGACACTGTGTGACCCTGAGCAAGTCACTTGACCTGGAAAACCAAAAGAAATGTAACCAACTGTATCATAAACGTTGCAAGTCACCTTGAATAAAGGTGTCGGCCAAATAAGTAATTGTAATGTAATATAACAGAGGAATATAGATGCGTGATCATACTATTAAAAAATTACTCAAAACTAATTAAAAGCAGAAGACTTGAAAGTCAAAATCTCAGCCAAACATGAACTTGCATGTTGATGTACTATAGACAGTTTGTAATGATAAACTATGCTATTCAATTGATGGCCTGTGTTAATCTCAACGTGTGGAGATTGTCATTCTTTAAGTGTGTTTAAAGGGTGCAGTTTTATTGCTGCATTTTAAGTTGAAAATTAAGAAATAATTAAATGAATGGATGGGTATGGGAATAATTTTGCAGTATATACCTGAAATTTTGCAGATACTTTGCCAAAAAAAAACAAAAAAACAGAATGTGTGCAACATACTCAAAGTAAACTACAGTCTTGTGTATGTTTATTTTTTATGCTTACCATTTCTATAACCGGCAGAAAGTGTGCCCTTGTGGTTAAGGCACAAGACTTAAAGGCTCTTAATTCAGTCTATGCCTCTTTTTCACTCTTTCATTCTGAGCCAGGTACCAAACCATCCCATGACTACATTGTATTTGTTAACAGCCTCTGTTTAAAAGCACCTTTGGGTGGTGTTAACATAAAAACTGAAGTGTATTTTTTGTAAATATACTGAGCTGCAACTATGACCCAAGCATGGCACATTATACTGTAAATCCTACCCTCATACTACATACCTTATAACTACGTATTACATTTATTTCTGAAAACCCCTAACTTTCTACCCACTAGGAAGTTTCAGTTTCAATATTTCCTGTTTCACTGATAGGAATTGTAATTTCAAAGAAACTGAACTTTACTGATAAAATCAAATGCTGGTAATCCTAACCATAGTCCATAGAAACCCTGCCTCATAAATGCAACTAGCTTTTCACTGCAGACAGATTGCCTAATCTGAATGCAGAGAGAGGAGCTATTGTTCACCCAGAAGATTCCTGAAAAGCTCTAAGCTGCTGATTCACAAAGACATACAAGCACAAACCAGCCTGGTTACGGGCTGTTTACAAAGACCACTACTTGCAAGTGGCCTTCAATAACATCTGTATCTGCCAGTCTCCCATCTTTCAGTCTATCTAACGAAAGACATCATATATCAGATGCAGACAGTCTGCCATGCCTGGCTTCTTCTCCACCTTAAGCCAATATGATCTGAAGAATGAATGCTAATTGCTTTCATTAGCAAGACGCCACTTGTAAGGAGGAGCAGCTGTGACTGCTTTGCATCCATCTAAAGTATTAGCTTCAATTTCATTTCATCCAGACAGGAAGACCATTTTAATAGTATTGGCTATCCTAAAGGAACACCAGTAAACAGATGAGCTCTTCATTATCAGGAATTTGCTACTAAGTAATATGTTGTCACTAAATGGGCTACCTAAAAACATTTTTACATATACAGCCCTCTAATCATATAAACTGGACTTGAAAAGACATTCTTGTACACAGATTTTAAAACCTTTTGAAGCTTTTTTTTTTTTTAACATATTTCTCCCAGCAAATGTTCAGGACAGACATACATTCTTATTGGAGTACAAGGACAAATGAACACATAATCACATGGCTTAGGCTCCAGACATGATGAAAATTTTAATAAAAATAATCAGAGTACATAAGTAATAAGCCAAAAACAGATTCATTAATATACTTTAAAATATCTGCTATTTTAATAACATTATTATGGCAGTCCTCAAGAGTACACTGGAATGATGTACACAACTAAATCTTCAGACATTGCATTGTGTAAATCATGACTTAACTATAAACAAACACTCAAGTGCTTTATAGGAGAAGAAGATAAAATAAAATATAGATATTGTGGATTAATTTCTTAGGTAGGCAAGTTCAGTTCACACTGTCTGAATGGCTATGTAAATAAATGAATTAATTATAATAAAAGATGCAAACTCGACTATTATCAGGTCAGCAAGAGCCTGTATTATGCAAAATGTAATTTTATTTACTGTAACAACTTCAAGATAGCAAGAAGCAAGCCTAAATATTTACAGCAGTTCCATTAAGAGAAATAAATTAAGAGGGAGAAACTCTTGTTTGGAAAGTTTATTTTGTTTTTTGTTTTTTTTAAGAGATGAAAGGCTATAAACAAATTTTATGTTTTTCAGCCTATAGAGTTAAACAGTAGTAATATCCATAATTAAATAGTAATTAAATAAATTCCTTACATAAACTTACTAGATACTATACTTCATATGAATACAAGGGTATCTGTGGTGGACGTGCACCCAGTGATGCATGGCTGGAATATTATTCTCTATAACCTTAAAATGAATAAGAATTAATCAAAAATTTATGGACCAAGAAAATCTTACTTTTGTTAAATGTAACATAAATGAAGTCCATACTCTATACCTCTGGGAGATACTTGAATACCCCCTGAAAATCACTGTAAACAAAAATTGTTTACATATATTCACTTAAAGAAGGCACTTGTGATGGACACATTGCAGACAACGTCTTTGTTATACCCTCTTGAAAAGTGACAGCAATCTGTGCAGCCCAGACAAGGTATTCCTTAGAAAATCTGCAGGCCACAGAGCCATGCCTGCCCTAGGGTTTACACAGTGTGTTTATTTCACACATTTTTCAGGATTTTAGTGTCTTTGTTTTATCCTTTCTATAATATGGACAACAAAACAGAACCAAACAATGCATGATTTAAATTTATGGCATATATTTGCTATGAGAAATTGCATTTCCTCAGTAAAGCATTTTTTTTTAAATTGTTTAAAAAATTGTGCTTGGTCTTGCAGACCCCATTTTAAATGGCAAAAACAGACACACTGGTTCTCAAAATTTAAACAAAAGCTCAACCAAGGAAGAGAGTTTCCCACAGCAAATTAATGTATAAAATTATAGTGAAAGGATAACATTGCCTTGAAAAATAACAACTTTATCCTTTAGGATTGTCAATATGTTCTCTAAAAACAAATGGTTCAGGTCAACAAAAAATAATTGCAACTAGGTTTTTGAATGATGTCATCTTCTGTTAAAATTAAACAGATCCAACGTACTTCACCTTCACATTTAAAAGTATTTTTAATTACCATGTACTTAATAATTAATAGTATAAACTCTAGTTTTAAAGTTAGCTACAAAACATGAAGTTACTGTGTTCTCAGTATGTAAAGGTAATATAAGCATCATCCATTTTCTAAACCCACTTATGAAGGGCAGGGTCATGGGGCAGCTGCAGCCTATCCCAGCAAGCAACGGGCACTGGCAGAAGCAACCCCTGGACAGGGCACCAGTCCATCACAGGGTGAACAACACACCCACTCTGGGGCCAATTTAGCAATGTTAATTTACCTGTGAGAACAAACCCTGTGAGCACAGGGAGAACATGCAAAATATATGCAGGGAGCACCAGGGATGTGAACTCTGGTCTCCTTATTGCGTGGCCAGGCAGTGTTAAGTCAAAATAGAAGTTTTTAAGTCAAACACACATTTAAGTTCTTCCAAATGGTTTTATCTCATTATTTGTTAGCATAATCAAGTTAAAATGCGACATCAATATAAAAACAATTTATTACAAACCAAAGCTTGCATACAGACACCACTTTCAGCATGACAATGTGTTTATTACTTACTCTAAGAGAGTCTTTTTCACTACAGTGTTTAGCGGGCAGGTAACAAGCTACAAATCTGTGTGAACATGTCAAGTGGGAAGAAACATAGACATCAGGTTACCTAACAAATGATTAAATTACCACAGCATAAGTTTTGGTTTTTATCAGTGAATTAATTAAATGGAGTTCAAATTACTTACAGTAGTAAGTTAAAGTAATTACTAATATAGTGTCAGCACAACTTATTAATGTTTACAATTCAGAAGTTTAACAAAATCATTAAATTAGATTTTTTTTACCAACCAACCATGTATTTACAAAGTTCCCTAAACCTTTTTTTTTTTTTTTTTTTTACAGTGTACTATGTAACCCAATATCCTATTAGCTTTCTAAATTATTTTAGTACATTTCCTGGATGTGTGAGTTAATAACAACTTCTAACTTGTTTTTATAAGCTATACTTTTATGTTTTAGACTTCTCATTAGTTATATGTAATATTTTTACATTTATTTACATTAATCTTTATTTGACACTATTGGCTTAGCTCTGAAAATAACAAAAAAGCCCTGTCTCTTAAACAAACACAGCTACTTTACAGTGCAAGAAAAATCTTATTTCACACATGCTTTTTTTTTTCTTTTTCTTTTCAGAAATGAATCTGATACATCTTAAGGGTGACAGCAAATACAGCTCTTATTCTTCCAATGACAAAATGAAAGTTTCAAATCTAATTTCTTTCTTTTAATTTACATACTGTATATGTTACCATTTGTTTTTGAAGACAAAAAAGATAAAAACAACATAATCAATCTTTGTTTTCTGCAAATTGTGTCTGTGTTGTATACAAGCACTCCAGTAGAATACTAAAAATGCCATTCTAGCATACTGCATATTCTTAATTGTTTGTTTGTGTTCGCTCAAACAATATTTTTAATGTAGTGTCTTATGGTGGCAATTACAACTACTTGCTTTCATCTAGCTGTTACTGTCTGCTGTGAATTTACAGACGAGAGCACAAAGTGAAAATGAAAGCCCCTCCAAAAGAATTCTGTCACTCTGAAGAGTTGAGAAGTGCATGCGTCTCATCTGGGGACATCAATTAGCCTTAAGCAATGTTCATTAGGGAACTGCAGTAGGACAGCTGTGAAGATATTAGCATTTATAGAAGCCAATCAGTGGCCAAGATGAGTGATTTAACACATGACATTGTGGGCTTTTCTGAACATTGAGATGATTTGAATATTTCATCAGCTGAAGCCACATTATTATTGTACCTTTGTAATGTTAGCTTGCACCAAGTGGAAAAACAATATACTGTATGTTTAAAATTTTTCAGTTAATGATATGGCAAGGCAGTGTGTAATGAATGCTTTTTTATCATGTTATAAGGGCAACTCTCGCATGAGTATATCATTTTGTATTCTTCAATGCAGTTTTTCTTCATACTGTTGCAATCCAAAAATAAACACTCCAATAGATGTGGTAATCTAACATTTTTATTTTACAAAATTCACTTGTCTTCCAAAGATGTGATGCTGAATTTAGATGACTAACTAATAAATATATGAACAATATGAAGGTGCTCCAGTCTGAGCCGTCCAACTGGATTAGGACTGCCCTGCATTCCACTTTCATTCATTGTCCTGCTTGCTCAATGGATGACATCATACCAGGATGAAAAGTCATCCTAGTGAAACTCAAATAATTTGTTGGCTTTAAGAGAAAAAAGAAAAAAAACAAACCTCTTTTGTGCTCTATACACACATTCTAGGCCTATTTTGGTTTTCAGGGGACACACACTGAATGAACAATAGTATCCAGGATATTACCAGGGGATTTCCTTCATGTGACGCAAATTGTTCAGTTAACAAAGGAGTACTGCTCCTTTGAGAGATGCACTTGGCAGTCAGTGCTGCATGCTGAACCCAGACGAGCAGGTGGGGTGGGGTGACTGTTGACACATCACCTACAATGCTTTGTTACACTGAATCAGCCATCTAAAACCCTTCCTTCTGACCACTTCAAACAGACCACATATTATTATTATTACTTTAAATATACTTAGGCTTATATGCTATATGTTTGTATTTTAAGATTACTGCTAATTTTTGTATCTATAAATCTATGAAAGCACTTTCAGCTTGATATCAGTAAAGACCACTATACAAGAAAAGGCCAAATAGAATGTTCAATAACATGGTAACGCATGGATTAACAATATTGCCCTGAGTACTGCATCTTGGGCCTGGTCACTGTCTACACATTCCTCCCTTTTCTGCATAGGGATTTTTCCTGGTATCTTAATATTCCTTTTCACCCCCAAGATATGCATGTTGGGCTGACTGTCAACTCTACATTGCACTACTAATATAGCACAAGCTATTGTTTCTTATTAACTGACAGCCACAAACAGTAAAGCAATTCAGCGTAATACTCACAGGCTTTTTGGCCCTTCTGAGGCATGTAATCAATATGTACAATGCCCTCAACATAATCAGAAATTGTGCAAATGATATTGCACACACTGGCTTAGACCTTGAATATCATTGCTGTTGGAGAATCACCATGCTTTTATTGGTTTGACTGCTGCCTGGAGTATCCAAGTCTTATACCCTGGGTAATGAAATATTTCTTAAATTTCTCACAGTCTTAATTCTTTAGCATAATATTCTGTTTGCTCAACACTGACAGTGCTTCTTCTCTGTTGCTGATGCTGAATGGCTAGCAAGTCATCTTTGAGAGACATTCTATTATGATGAAATTCCGAAAGCCATGTTTTGATTTGGTATATTGTTATTTTTTTCTTGTTTTGCTTTTATCTAAGGTGAATTACAATTGGTTACATTTCTTTTGTTTTTCCAGTTGAAGCACAGGCAGGGGATGTGACTTACTCTTGGTCAAATAGTGTCAGTAATGGAAGTTCAACCCTCAACCTCAGGGTTTTATGTCTAAAGTCCAGGTGCCTCATGTATAAAGCATAGAATTCAAACTAAAACACACAGAATTCACACTAAAACATGGCGTACGGACAAAATTAGAAATGTGTGTATGCACAAAAAAATTCAGATGCATAAAACTGTGCATAAACAAAGTTCCATGCACTTCCCCTTTATAAGTCCCAATGAACGTGATTTTCAGATATTTGAATATGCAAATCAATAAAAATAGCCCCTTCTGTAAAGTGTTTTGTTAAAAGACAATGCAACGACACATGCAAAAAAGAAGAATTTTGGTGAATGTGAAATGGAGGTTCTGTTTAGTGGAGGCAATGAAAAATATACTGTTTGGTGGCTTAGGCAGTGGTGAAAACAACCAATGGAAACTGATGGAGTGTTATAGCGTGGTGAAGACACTCAAAAGTTCAAGTTCAGAAAGTCACACGGTGTCCGAAATAAAAAACAAGTGGTCAGATATCAAAGTCAACAAAAAAAGGTGAGTGTCTCGAATGTCATACAGAAGCATATTAGGACCAAAGAGAAGAAAAAAATATAGGGAAACACTGAAGGAAAAAAAAGGTCTATGTCGAGATTAAAGTTGAAATGTCGAATTTATTCTTGAAATTTCCACTTTAATTTCGTAGTTTATTTTGTCATTAAAGTAGAACGTTGTAAATTTTAATCTTAAAAATCGATGTTTAATTTACTAGAGTTTCTCAAATCTCATTGTAACTAAAATAGCATATTAAATACTTTATATTGTAAGTGTTCCCCGACCCATTTCTCAATCACTCTGTGCTTCTTAAACTGTTTTTCTGTTATGTCAAGCATGCGGGCCATGATTGGCACACAGAATATATAACATTCATGATATTACAGCTCTCTGAACATTTTAGAATGCTAAGATGTATACTTGATATCATTTTAATGATGAAATGCATTAATGCATGTACTAAACATGTGGGGACACGGTGGCACGGCGGAAGCAACGAGCCAGTGCCCCGTAAGATGCCTGATGGGACATGCACGACCCTGTATGGAATAATTTATTGCAGCAGTACCATCCCTTTCAAACGTACCAAAAACCAATTCCTGTCCTTCCATTTCTTTCTCCATGTAACCAATCGCCATACAATAATCATCATTAATAAATGTAAAACCAGCTGTTGGCTTTGAATGCCGATTTTACAAGATTTTTAAGGAACACTGAAAAATCTTCATTATACGCGTTAAATTATTCCATCCATCCATCCATCCATCCAGGGTCGCGGCAGTCCTAGCAAGCATAGAGCAGAAGGCAGGAACAATCCCTGGACGGTGTACCAGCTCATCAGTACTGGTGCACCACCGTGCCCTCACAATTTAATTATTAACAATATACATTATTTAAATGAAGTTAATTTATCTGTAAGATTTAACATACATAATTTAATGGCATTTAATCATAAAAATTATATCAAGTATAAATTCTAGTGTTCTAACAGCACACATCTCCAAGAGAATAGCTCTTGGAAATCTAAACTGAATTAGAAGCCAGCCATCATCATCAGACAAGAAGTCGGTATGATCTGTAAATATGCGTTCTCTTCTAATTCTTCCATTTGCAATGTCTTCTAACAATGCTAAAGCAGCTATGGTAGTTGGAATAGTTCGAACATTCTGGGAAAATTCTATATTGTTACAGAATAATTACAATCAAATGTCTTAAATTTGTAAATGATATGCAATTGATTTCAGTTTATTTGATAAAACTCTTGTCATGGATGCATTTCTGAAAAAGAAAGGGAAACAACACAAACAGTTGTGCTACTTTGACTTGCAGTACCACCCATTTGCAAAACCAAGCAGAAATGTGTGTATGCAAGGTGTAAGGTTGCCGTGAGAATGTGCATTATTTTTATTCATCTAGAAGTGAGAGTGGAAATGGGAGTATGCATAGTTTATACATGAGGCCCCAAATTCTAGCATTAAAAATGTAGTGATAAACCAACATTGGACTTTCAGTGTTTAGCATCCACGTTGACTTGGTATAGAAACAAGGAAGCTACAATATAATCTTGGCCCCTCTTACAAATTAATTGCCATAGAATAACTTGTCAGGTATAGGCTGAAAACGTTTTGATCACACAGCATATTTGGGGTGAAGAAAACATCAAGTTAATCTTGTGTGTTAATACTGGTAATTCTTACTATGGACATATTTACTCCTGAGTCCCATGTTCTAGACCTTGATCTTCCTATTGTGACACATCATCTCCAATTCTGTGAAATCTTTTTCTCCCTTAAATTTTCCAACACCAATTACAAGTTTCAGTTTTTTGTCTCTTATGCTATATACTAGCTGTGTAAGCCCATGCTGTAAGAAGCCCCGGGTCCTAGAAACTATTGAAAATGTCAGAAAAAAAAAAACTGAAATGAAGAGATGTCAGGTAATTGAAAGGAACTTCTCTGGGCATCTCTCTCCTAAGGAGGATTAATTTGGTGACGTGCTCACATCGCTTGTGCATTAGCGGCGGGAGAAAAAGTAAAAGGGATACCGTTTTGCCGATGTTAGTGGCTAAACGAATTTGTCTTTCTTCTGAGGTTTCGTTTTGTTGACGTGCTGGCCTCGCTTGTGTTATTAGCGGCTAAGCGAGTTTAATGTTTCCTCGGAGGTGGAGCCCTTACCCCGAATCCACCGCTCACTTCTGGGCCAGACAGACACACACACTTCCACATGTAGAGGTTTATATATAAGGTGTGCTTAGACAAGACTCAAATTAATGCTAACAGCATACCTTTTCTTCTAGATCATAAGTATATGCCACTTACTATTTCACCATTTATTTTCACTTACGTTTAGCTAAAGGTGAGATTTAAACGATACTTGTAATTTTTTTTTATTACAGTACATATTTCTTTCTAAATTTAAAAATGTTTTCTGTGGGATACTGCTACTGTAGTGTAACTGCACCTGAATTTCCAGATCACCCACTTCCAGTTATGCGAGCAGAAGTAAAACTAAGCCATGCAAAATCTTGTTTAACCAGCATGCATTAATTCTGTTTCTTATATTTACATTGAAAAGTTGTAGGAAGTCAGAGTCTGAAGATTAAGAATCAGACACAAGCCAAGAATCAGCCTTACATTGGGTGCCACCTCACTGAAGGTCATTCCCTCGTGCAAATCTACTGTACATTTTCAAACTCACTTCAGGACCTTTCAAGGCAGCATTGGGTACAAGGAACGAACCAATCTTGAAATGGGTGCCAAGTCTATCACAAGGTCCACTTATACAAGTGGTCACATGGGGCTAAATTATTGGATGGTGATGATTGAGTTCCATAACTCCACTTATACAACACCTAAGAAACTGCCTTTATTATTGGCACCTGCTAAAATTGATAATGGTCCTAATCCATTCATCCATTTTCTAACCCGCTGAATCCAAACACAGGGTCACGGGGGTCTGCTGGAGCCAATCCCAGCCAACATAGGGCACAAGGCAGGAACCAATCCCGGGCAGGGTGGTCCTAATGGTCCTAATGGTATATGCAATTGTTTTTAAACCAGCCTACTAATCAATATCTCAATATTTTTGCCATTATTCTGAATATTATTTTGTTTCACTATGGCAAACAAAAAAAAAAAAACACCTTATATTGGCATATTTTTCAAATGTTTTCCAAAAAAATACAGTATATCCATTGCTTTTTCTTGATATAGTAACAGAAAGAGACAAAACTAAATAATAAAATAAATGTATTTAGATTATTGCTGACAGTTCTGCAGTAAATAACAAATGCATGTTCACCCTTAAAGGGGATGCACAAACCAGTGTATTTCTTCGTGCCGGTCCCAAGCCCGGATAAATGGGGATGGTTACATGAGAAAGGGCAGCCGGTGTAAAATTTTGCCAAATCAATATGCGGACAACAATACCTTTTATTGGCTAACTAAAAAAATTACAATATGCAAGCTTTCAAGGCAACCCAGGCCCCTTCTTCAGGCAAGATGTAATCTTGTACATCTTGCCTGAAGAAGGGGCCTGAGTTGCCTCGAAAGCTTGCATTTTGTAATCTTTTTATTTAGCCAATAAAAGATGTCATTTTGCTTGGCTTTTCTCAACATTCACAATGGCTAACATGGTACAACACCCTAGTACTATGGACAACAATACAAATTTCCATACCGGATCGGTCGAGCCCCGGGTTAACAACGACCGCCAGCCGTACTGTTAGCCAACAGGGTGCTGGCGGAAAGGAGAAGAAGAGGGGGGAGATGTGTGAGGAGGAAGGTAAAGAGAGTGGAACTGAGGGTAGGAACTTTGAATGTTGGCAGTATGACTGGTATGGGGAGAGAGTTAGCAGATATGATGGAGAGAAGGAAGGTTGATATATTGTGTGTGCAAGAGACTGGATTCTATTGTTCTATCTTGGTGTGGATGGGAGAAGAAATGGGGTAGGGGTTATTCTAAGGAACAGTATCTCAAGAGTGTTTGGAGGTGAAAAGAGTGTCAGGCAGAGTGATGATTATGAAGCTGGAAATTGGAGGTGTGATAAGGAATGTTGTTAGTGCATATGCCCCGCAAGTTTGGTGTGCAATGGATGAGAAAGAAGATTTTTGGAACGAGTTGGATGAAGTGATGAACAGTGTAACCAACAGACAGAAAGTGGTGATTGGAGTAGATTTCAATGGACATGTTGGTGAAGGGAACAGAGGAGACGAGGAGGTGATGGGTAGGTATGGTGTCAAGGAGAGTAATGAAGAAGGTCAAAGGATAGTGGATTTTGCCAAAAGGATGAACATGGGCTGTGGTGAATACGTATTTTAAGAAGAGGGAGGAACATAGGGTTACATACAAGAGTGGAGGAAGATGCACAGGTAGATTACATCCTATGCAGAAGAGTCAATCTGAAGGAAATTGAAGACTGCAAAGTGGTGGCAGGGAAAGTGTAGTTAAGCAACATAGGATGGTCGTCAGTAGGAGGACGCTGGAAATCAAGAAGAGTAAGAGAGTGAGGGCAGAGCCAAGGATCAAACGGTGGAAGTTGAAAAAGGAAGACTGCAAGGTTGAGTTTAGGGAGAAGGTGAGACAGGCACTGGGTGGCAGTGAAGAGTTGTCAGACAGCTGGGATTCTACAGAAGAGGTAGTAAGGTTGACGGCAAGAAAGGTGCTTGGCGTGACATCTGGACAGAGGAAGGAGGAAAAGGAAACCTGGTGGTGGAATGGAGAAGTACAGGAGAGTATACAGAGGAAGAGGATGGCAAAGAGGATGTGGGATAGTCAGAGAAATGCAGAAAGTAGACAAGAGTACAAGGAGATAAGGCATAAGGTGAAGAGAGAGGTGGCAAAGGCTAAAGAAAAGGCGTATGATGAGTTGTTTGAGAGGTTGGACACTAAGGAGGGAGAAAAGGACCTGTACCGATTGGCTAGACACAGGGACCAAGCTGGGAAAGATGTGCAGCAGGTTAGGGTAATAAAGGATAAAGATGGAAATGTACTAAAAAGTGAGGAGAGTGTGTTGAGCAGATGGAAAGAGTACTTTGAGAGGATTATGAATGAAGAGAACGAGAGAGAGAAGAGGTTGGATGATGTGGAGATAGTGAATCAGGTTGTGCAATGGATTAGCAAGGAGGAAGTAAGGACAGCGATGAAGAGGATGAAAAATGGAAAGGTTGGTCCAGATGACACACCTGTGGAAGCATGGAGGTGTTTAGGAGAGATGGCAGTGGAGTTTTTAACAAGAGTGTTTAATGGAATCTTCGAAAGTGAGAGGATGCCTGAGGAGTGGAGAAGAAGTGTACTGGTGCCTTTATTTAAGAATAAGGGGGATGTGCAGGACTATAGTAACTACAGGGAGATAAAACTGATGAGCCATAGCATGAAGCTATGGGAAAGAGTAGTGGAAGATCGGTTAAGAAGTGAGGTGATGATTAGTGAGCAGCAGTATGGTTTCATGCCAAGAATGAGCACTACATATGTGATGTTTGCTCTGAGGGTGTTGATGGAGAAGCATAGAGAAGGCCAGAAGGAGTTGCGTTGTGTCTTTGTGGACCTGGAGAAAGCATATGACAGGGTGCCTCAAGAGGAGATGTGGCATTGTATAAGGAAGTCGGGAGTGGCAGAGAAGTATGTAAGAGTTGTACAGGATATGTATGAGGGAAGTGTGACAGTGGTGAGGTATGTGGTAGGAGTGACGGATGCATTCAAGTTGGAGGTGGGATTACATCAGGGATCGGCTCTGAGCCCTTTCTTATTTGCAGTGGTGATGGACAGGTTGACAGACGAGATTAGACCGGAGTCCCTGTGGACTATGATGTTTGCTGATGACATTGTGATCTGTAGCGATAGTAGGAAGCAGGTTGAGGAGACCCTGGAGAGGTGAAGATCTGCTCTAGAGAGGAGATGAATGAAGATCAGTAGGAACAAGACAGAATACATGTGTGTAAATGAGAGGAAGGTCAGTGGAATGGTGAGGATGCAAGGAGTAGAGTTGGTAAAGGTGGTAATGGGGAGTGTGGAAGACAGGTGAAGAAGAGAGTGCAGGCAGGGTGAAATAGGTGGAGAAGAGTGTCAGGAGTGATTTGTGACAGACGGGTATCAGCAATAGTGAAAGGGAAGGTCTACAGGATGGTAGTGAGACCAGCTATGTTATATGGGTTGGAGATGGTGGCACTGATCAGAAAGCAGGAGACAAAGCTGGAGGTGGCAGAGTTAAAGATGCTAAGATTTGCACTCGGTGTGACGAGGATGGATAGGATTAGAAATGAATACATTAGAGGGTCAGCTCAAGTTGGATGGTTGGGAGACAAAGTCAGGGAGGCAAGATTGCGTTGGTTTGGACATGTGCAGAGGAGAGATGCTGAGTATATTGGTTGAAGGATGTTAAGGATAGAGCTGCCAGGCAAGAGAAAAAGAGGAAGGTCTAAGAGAAGGTTTATGGATATGGTGAGAGAGGACATGCAGGTGATGGGTGTGACAGAACAAGATGTAGAGGACAGAAAGATATGGAACAAGATGATCTGCTGTGGTGACCCCTAACAGGAGCAGCCGAAAGAAGAAGAAGAAGATTAAAAAAAAATTAGATGTGTAATAAAATTATATTACCGTCGAGTAAAGTATAACATAACTTGCTCAATCCAATTCAGAGTCTCGGTCTGCTGAAGCCCATCCATGGCAGCACAGAGTGCATGGAAGATTAATTGTCGAAAGAGTGCTAGTGCATCATAACACTCATTCACACACACACACACACACACACACCTGCTTAAAATCTCCAATAGTCACAACACTGGAGATGTGTGGGATGACTGGAGTACCCAAATCAAAAAACCACACAGATACTGGGAGAATGTGAAGACAATGACTGGACATGGGACTGTGACAGGAAAATCGGCATAAACTGCAGCTAGTAGTGCATTTTGAACACAAGACGTTGTATCTATAAATACGATAAATAAGTGTGGTATGAGTACACACATAGAAAATACAAATGACCAAAGGAACATTATGAAGAAGCAAAAAACAAAATGTTTTTCTGTCTGTGTGTTGTTATATTAGCTCTAAGCAACCATGAGGTTGCTGTATTCTGAGCAGCACTACATGTGAAACAGACATCGCTTGAGCCTACACAGCTGTTACATGGAGAAAACTAAGAGCTCTGGAATAAACACAGGAAAGTGATAAGAACAGGCTGTCATGATAATGGGTCGTGAGAGGTAGTGAAGAATTTTAGCACTGTCTTATGTATCTTGTAGGAAATTCAATATACAACTATTACAATAAAATGGAGAGTACTGTAATCTATTATGGTGACTAAAGCTTGCCACCTCCAGCCAAACATCACTGGTTTATTTACAGTTACACCAGAAAACAGATCTTTATACTCACAAATCATCTGACATTTGTAAAATATATTTCAAGTTGAGAATTGAAGAACCCTGTTACTTGACTGCTTGATAATTCATTCCATGTATCTGTTGAATTCTCTGTAATCTGTGATGAATTTTTTGCAAAATTTACTCTTAACCATCATCATCTGTGGACTTGTGCTCAAGCTGAAGAGGTCACTTTAAAATAACAGCCGACATACACCCTACTATATTCATTCATAATTGTAAATACTTTTCTCATGTCACATTTTAATCTTAATTTGTTTACATTGGAAAGTTTCAAGTCTTTCAATCTTTCATGGATCAACAACCCTGAAATAAACTTTTATGAGTTCTTACCTGGATTTTCTCTATTACTGCTGTACCTTTTTTGCTATACAGAGCCCAAAGTTGCAAGCACTATTCCAGAGGAGACCTCACAAGTTCTCTTGCTAATAAGTGCTGAATTAAACACCATTCTGGTTTACATAGTTGTTTGTTTAGGCAGCTACTTCATGCATTTGTTTCAATGTGGGTCTTATCTAAATGACACATCAACTGTTAGTTTCTCCTCAGAATCCTGTTCCCTTAAGTTGAGGTCACAGGCACAAAACACACACACACAGACATGCATCTCGGCTGCATCCTGTCTATTTTTTTTCCAAATCCTCCAACACGACTGGAGTAGGCCCTCTCTCTGTTCAACAGCACGCAAGGAAACTGAGACTCTGCATGTTTATCTGATAATATCTACAGTTTCACATAGCTCCCTCATTTGGTACCATTTCTACAAGATAAAGTGAACATGTTAAATCTATTAACCTGCATAGGGTAACACCTTTTAACTACTTCATAATACTATGTTGTAGTTAGATAAGGCATGGTAACCAAAAGAGCTCATGAAAAGAGACAAGTCAGTCAAGGAGCAAACAAACAAGCAAAGCCAATAAACATGCATAATGAATTTAATTTTCCATTTCTAACATTAGACAAACAAAAATGATGCCAGAATTAGACTCTACTGTGCTCTCTGGGTAAAGACTGAAAGGTGTGGGCTGCTTTGGCACTTGTGGAATGATAATACATTTTATGCTGCTTTTTGAACCGTTCTTTTTTTTGATTAAACGATATTTAAGATTTAATCCAAGAGATAACCCTTACACAGACAGGGCTGGATGCTAACGTAGTCTCCAGAATCTGTGAAACAACCACACTAAACACTATGTTGCTGCACTACCCATTTTGCAAAACATTATGTAAAAATTCCCTCACAGAGACTAAAAGCCATCACACTGGCAGTGTTAAAGAATGTTAAGCAAGCACAGCAATATTTGTGGTGGGCAGGAGCCTACAAGATTACAAAGCATTCTTATAAGCTTAAGCACAAGAGATAACATTAAATGTTTATTTCAGTAGATATACACTTGGAGAATTCAGAGGCCAGGGCAACAGGTTGACTTATTCCTCAAGCATTCCCATACAATTGGTTCAGTGAGGCAGTGCACATTATCCTGCTAAAAGATACTGATGACTACTGAGTACTGTTGCCCTGAAGGAGTGTACCTGGTTTGCAACAATGTTTAGGTAAATGATATACATCATATAATGTCTACATGAATGCCCAAACCTGTAGTTTTCCAGCAGAACTTTTCCCAAATCATCACAACTCCTTCCTCTAGCTTGCCTTCTTCCCACAGTGTATTCTGGTGCCATTTCTTAGCCACGTAAATGACCTGGCCGTCCATATGATGAAAGATTCACTGTGTGCCATGGCACATTATTCCTGTAAACATTATTAATATTATCTGCATTTAGTCTCATAGTAACCCTTCTGTTGATTTCTACCAGATGGGATAGCTGTATTTGACATCTTGAATTAATGAGGTTTAGCCACCCAACACCCTCTGTTTCTGATTCTAATTTTTTCCCCTCCTAGACCACAGTCTGTAAGTACTCAGCATGGCTGACTGTGAGCTCCCCACAAGATTTGCAGTTTCGCAAATGCTCTGACCCAGTCATCTGGCAATAACAATTTGACTCTCATCAAAGTCACTTGGGTCTTTTCACCTGCCTATATATTCTGTATTCAACACATCGACTACAAGTACCTAATGTCAGCTTACCACCTCTATATCCCTGACCTTGACATGTACCATTGTTAAGAGATAGTCAGTATTCATAATATTTTGTTTCATCAGTAATATACTGTATATCCATCCATCCACCCATTATCCAACCCACTATATCCAAACTACAGGGTCACGGGGGTCTGCTGGAGCCAATCCCAGCCAACACAGGGCGCAAGGCAGGGAACAAACCCCAGGCAGGGCGCCAGCCCACCGCATATACTGTATATTTTTTATTCATTTTTTTTATTTATGTCTGTTAATACAAGAACATAGCATAGTGATGCAGTGATTCATCAGGTTGAACTCCTGGCATGTAATTGTCTACTTGAAGTTTACCCATTCTCTACTTGTATATATGGATTTTTCTAGGCACTCCACAAAATATTTTATTGCACATACTTATTGTTTTGCACTGAGCATCCCAGAGGCACTGGGTGTCCTCAATATATATTATACATTATACATTCAGATCTTACATGACAAACATAAAACAACACAAACTGCCGATCACCCACATCTTTTCCAACACCATAGTCTTTATGCTTGTGTTGCTCTAAAGTTGACTTCTGAATTCCAATGTGCTGGCATATGTGATGCGTCAATGGGCTACATTTATTTCCTATGAAGTCACAACAATGGAATGAGCTCCTGTGTAGACAGTAACAATGGGGCCTGCATAATTCATCCAACAGACAAAGTTGATGTCTTTTGTGTCTAATGATCAAGTGAAAAATAACAAATGAGACATTCTGCCAGCAGCACCGTGAAAATGAGTGCAGGGAATGTCTAAACTAATTAGCCAAAAACAGGGCAAATCCATCCTTACAAATTTCTGCTGAATAATTCCCTCTAGTTCAATCACTCACCTTTTTTGACTTCACTAATCTCTGCTAGAGAACTGTGAACACATTAAGGGCAATTTCCTTCTTCAGTAGAGTAAACCAGAATCTTCTTTTTCTTCATTAAGATTTATTTTAACACATCTCTATGTAATACACCTGAGAAACCAGATACAGTACCCTAAGACTTGTAGCATGTTCAAGTTTGTAGAATCGTTCGATATAACTTACGTACCTCAAAAGTGAGATCCAATATTAACTCACTTTTCTGCTTTTCCTATAATGCAAGCATATTTATTAAGAAATTAATTGTGCTGCCTAATTTCCAACTCTACAATTTGATTGTAAATCTAGTATGGATTATGAAACTATAAAAGCATTTATGAAAAAAATAACACCATTCTAATTTGGTTAGTCATTGTGGGGGAATCCTGCACTAATTCTGTCACATATGCTGTGCTTTTCTCTGCAGGCTACTGGCTGATAATTACTGTCAACCAAGCACAAGTCTGGTTGTTCAGCACTTACTCAGTGTATGGTACCAGTGCAGAAAACACTAGCTGAGCCAAAACTTTTCAAGCCAACCATATATTGCTGTTCTTTAGTCCTTTAATCACATGGTTTATCTCATGTGGACCACCCTTGGTAATGGAGTATTTTACACTGTCATTTTATTTTGAACAACCCTAGCTAAATATAATCTCTCATCAACACAATTCTTCTGTTATAAGCAAGTTAGTCATTTTGTAAAAAAAAAAACAAAAACAAAAACAAAAAACTAGCCATCATTCTTAACCTTCCTTCAAGATCTTCTCTGTCGATAATACTACCTATCACTGATGAAGCCATAAGTAGTATGTCCAGACTTTTCCAGCTGTTTTAAAATAGTACACCCCTAAATAATGTAAGGCAGCACTAGGAACTGGACATTTAAATTCAGGAAATGAATGGAAAGCAGTAATCAATAAAATATACTCCTTTATCAATTTTTGTGAAACACAGTCTAATTCAAGTCAAAATTGCACATTATATACACGTAAATATTACACAATTGTTATTAGTATGACTCTCTACCAAATCATACTAGTACTAAAATAAAACAAAGGATATGAGCTTATAGTGTAGACTTTCAGTATGAAATCGATATTTACAAAAGAAAAACAGATGCACTGTACTCTACCACGAATACTAACACCTTATTAGGGAAAAATATTTAGGTTAACTTTCAGAAAGGGATTTCTAACACTGCAGCAGCATTTGTATTAGTAATACCTATCTAGTGATATTATGTGAGACATCGAGCCTTCAAAACATGCTTTGAGTAATCCATGAAATATTCTGTGAGGCCGTTTTGGGCCTTTGACATAATCCGTGACGTTTGACACCTCTTGGTGCATCCATGTCACGTGACTGGTTAGGCTTGTGGCATGAATCATTGAGCAGGATGTCCGTGTATAGAAGATTACTTTGACAAATGGCAAAGATTTGGTAAACAAAGGTAACAAGCAGGCAATGGGGTTTTTGTGTGCTCTAGCCTCATTTGCAAACAGGTATTCTCAAATGCAGGTAAGGTATAGAACTGCCAAATACAGTTTAACATGTATTTTGTTTTATATAGTAATAATTTTATCTATACTAATAAAAGGCAAAGCACTGCCTGACTGACTGACTGACTGACTCACTCACTCCTAATTCTCCAACTTCCCGTGTAGGTGGAAGGCTGAAATTTGGCAGGCTCATTCCTAACAGTTTACTTACAAAAGTTAGGCAGGTTTCATTTCGAAATTCTACGCGTAACGGTCATAACTGGAACCTACTTTCGACCATATATACAGCCATAGCCTGCAACTCGGTCGCCGTGTGAGGCGGAGTTGCGTCACGCATCATCACGCCTCCCACATAATTGAGTGCCTGCCCATATAAGGTAAATATTCGCGGGTGAAGGACTGTGCTTATGCAAACGAAGATGAGATGGTCTAGTGTTTGGCACAAACTCACCGAAAGTGCAAGAGAAACTTTTAAGTGCCAGGTCTTTGCTAACATTAAATAAACCCGTGGACATCACAAAATCATACAAGAGAGCGGCTCACGTGAACTGACTGTGAACACAGTACACAGAGAACAAGGAAGAGCTCCAAAGAGCGCGGAACAAAAAACGCATTACACAATTGAGAAAGCAGCAAAAGAATATGAAGCGAGTGACGCATACAAGCATATTCATAAGTGCAGCTACTGCGGAAACAAAGCACGTTGTAAACCTTAAGTTTAAATTAAGTTCATAGACACGCTTCCGCTGGCGTTTGTCATGCCTAAGATGAATACGATATGCGCGAGATACAAGTTTAATGAGAGGACACGGGGTATAAATGAGACTTTTGATCACTTTGTAACTAAGTTAAAATTGCTGGTGAAGGACTGTGCTTATGCAAACGAAAATGAGATGGTCAGGGATAGAATAGTGTTTGACACAAACTCAGCAAAAGTGCGACAGAAACGTTTAAGTGCCGGGTCTGAGCTAACATTAAATAATTGCTGGTGAAGGACTGTGCTTATGCAAACGAATAGAAAGCAAATGTTACGTTATTTTTAAAATGTTTCCTTTTCTTTTTCATAACTTCTTCAACACACTTCTTCTCCGCAGCGAAGTGCGGGTATTTTGCTAGTTATTAATATATGCTGCAAAGTGAAGTTCAGACTTACAAAGCTTTTCATTTATTTTTAATTTCAACAATGTTTAATTTAAAGGCCTGATGAGAGATGGCAAAATACTAAGTGAGACTAGAGTATTTCTGCCTGTTTCACATGCTGCCAACAGATGGTATAGTGTCGATATAAAACATCAAGAAATGAACCTTTTCTTGAACCTCTGGTTTGGTGGTTCATAAAGCTTCATGTCACTATCACTAGTAATACCCAAAGGGATTTCCCTGCTTAATGGTAACTTAGACTACAGTGCTAGCATTATACATTATAACACCCAGGGAAATGGAAGCCCTATTTTATTAAAATTAGAAAAGAATGAAATTCTGTTTAGAAAACTCTTCAAAACTTCTTTGGAATAAAGATGATGTTTATTAATATTCTTCTGGCGTAATTAAGCATGCTGAAACTGTAATAGCCCTTGGGAGGTCTATGAATGATTACTTCACATGAAACCCTTTTATGTTTTTGCTCATTGAAAAATTAGGAAGACAGTTCTGCTTCAAGCTACTGGCAAACTATTGAAAACAGCATTAAAATACCTCAAAATGTAAAAAAAAAACAATGTGCCATCATTGTTATAATAATAATAATAATAAAAATAATAATAATTCATTACATTTATATAGCGCTTTTCTCAATACTCAAAGCGCTATCCACACAGGGAGGAACCGGGAAGCGAACCCACAATCTTCCACAGTCTCCTTACAGCAAAGCAGCAGCACTACCACTGCACCACCTGTGAGGATGTCACTTGGCCACAGACATTTATAGTACATCTGCACTTGACCTGTGATGCTTGTGTGTGGGCATGTAATGGGGATTGTTTTCTTGTTAATATCTTACACAATCCATTAACGTTAATAATTGGTGGGCATATATTTTACTGCTACGGGGAACTAAAATAAGCATTTAACTATATAGACATTTCTGAGACAGTTTGTATATAATGAGAGCTATTTAACATAATCATACCCATGTGTTTATAGCTGGTGGCACAGTGGTGTATTGGTTAAGGCTCTGGCTTCACAGCTCCAGAGATCAGAGTATAAAGCTCTGTGTCATCCCAAATAAATTACATTGTAGTTGGACTGGCAACTCTAAATTGGCCATGTGTGGGTATATGTGTGAGTTTTCCTTGTGATGGACTGGTGGCTGGTACAGTATTCACTCCGGTTCTGCACTCAGTATTGCAGAGATACACTTGGAACAGCCAGGTTCACAAAATGTACAATATGCATTTCTATAGTTTTTGTGGCTATTTCCGTGTTCATAAAAACCGAGAAAATGTAAGAATCAGTGGCCTCTCGTGTGTCTCCTTCAGGTCATTTGATTTATTTATTTTTTTTTTAATTTTAAATCTGAAAGATTTTATACACAGTATTGAGTATTGCCGCTGTAAAACAGTTAAAAGTACTAAAAATGCTATAAAAAGCAATTAATTTTTCACAGTTCATAAAGGTGTGAATCATACTGGGGTGGTGGGAAGGATAGCCTTCTAAAAAGACTACAAAAACAGTGCACATTTCCACAAGGTAGCTATTTTTGACACAGATTTACAGACTCCTAAGTATTTTATAACTGGCTTGTCCTCTTAACTCTAACTATTCAAAACATTCAATAATTGTGCATGATGGAAAAAGGTATAGGAGACATTTAAATAAAATCACAGTTTATTGGTAACTACTGCCTGTGTCATTTTCAGGAGCATGTGTCTGTTCTGGCACAGGTGAAAATTTGGCAGGGCCCAAAGGGCAGGAAGATAATGAATAAGGGGAAGATATCATCACTAAAGTATCAGCAGAGGTCAAAATCGCAAATTAAATGATCAAAGCCCAATATGTAAAAAAATAAAAACCTTAAAATCTAGTCGGAAATTCATTGCATCTAAAAAAACTAATCTCTTTGCAAACTTGATGGATCCTGGCTGACATGTGATGCTGGCTTAAATAGTGTCTCACTGCCAGGCCTGATGATGGACATGTATTGCATTTTTGCTGCATCTGCAGAGGAAAAAATAAACTTTAATTAGAAATACAGAGTTTAGTTCTGTATGTTTCTTCTCGACCTGCCTGCTTCTACCTGTGGCACTCAATTGGCATTCCATTCTGCAAATTATTGATTCAGATCCTGTAAACCATATCTAGTGTGGATCAGTTACCTATTTAGTTTTTTTAAGACTGCTACTTTTCATCTACATACAGAGCCAACTATACAATACATTTCTTGCACTCTGTTAGATATTGCTTAGCAACTTGAAAAGTGTGAGTGTAAAACATTCATTCTCATTTAATAAAGCAACTGCTACATAATTATACTGAAAAGGAAATACTTAAAGAGTATTACAGTGTAACATTTAGTATATTCAGTTTTATCTAGAAGACAAAGAATGACTTACAATGTCTCAGCTTATATAAATGAAAGATGGGTTAGGGACATTGTTTTCTGAAGGCTGGAAGAAAAAAAAAGATTAATTGACTGCATTTAAAGTGTTTGGGCAACCACAAATGACTTTGATGGAGTTTCTTATGTGCAATACAGATAAAAAGTACATTTTCTGTTTAATTATTTTCTTATAATTGTGTGTGCACCGATTCCTATTTTTATGGTGAAATAGTGTGTTTTCAAGTGCTCCAGCTGCAGTTTTCAAAAGCGTATTTTAATTTGCAGTACAAGAGTCAAAAGCACTTCATGATTTAGGCATACTATGAGCAAAAAATATTAATTATAATAATACTATAAGAAATAGAACAAGCATAGACTTAGTATGTAGAATTTGTAATCTGTGCTTAAATACATTTTTTATATCAGCATTCACATCAGAATTTTTGCCAATTTGACGGCCTTAATATACACTCGGTGGCTGATTTACCTGGTACACTGGCGTAAAACAAAAAGCCTGCTTTTCCAAACAAACAGATTTGTCACTGTAGGCCAATGGTATTGTATATACACTTGGTCAAAAGATTTAGGTGTTGTTTGACCAAACATTATAATAGTAAAATGTATAATCTAAAACATTTTCAGAAGCACCTCTAAAACATCTTTTGGGATTTTCATGGACTATAGTATTCAGAGTCTCGAAAGCTGTTTGCAGAAGGGCATCACTGAGCACACATCAAGGGTGTTCTGACAAGGATGGGCTACAACAGCAGATGATCATCCCATGTAAGGGACAGCAAGATGGGGTTACTGTGGGCACCCAAACTGTGAGACTAAAAACTAGAAAAATGATGCCTGGTCTGATGTAACTTCATTTCTGCTGTAAGAAGATGATAGGGTCAGAATTTGGACGTATACAACTTGAATCCATGGACCCACACTGCCTTGTGCCAAAGGTACAGCGTTGGTGGTTGCTTAGGCTATTCTGGAGGCAAACGAAAGTCCTACTTTGTACTACAGTAGATAGGTGGACCTAATAAAATGAGAACTGTATTTCTATATATGTTATAATATTCACACACATACAGACACACACACATAATCAAACCCACTTAATCTAATCTATACAAGTACTGTACAGTAATGAAAGGTGGTTGCATAATAGTGTGTTCAGTTCCTGGCCTGGTCTCCATTTGGTTAAAATGTGCTCATACTCACGTTGTCAGTGCTGAGTTTTTTTTGTTTTTGTCTTTGTCTATTCTACATTATTCTTATAACCAAAGAGTCTGTGTGCTTTAGACTTGCCTATGATGGCATTCCCACCAGGGCTTTCTCTTATCATATCAAGTTACTCAGTAATGGAAAGAACAGTATTAAAAAATTGATGCTTACAAAACCTTACTGCCTGTGTACAGAAAGTGACAGTGACCACAAGGACTAAATAAAACTGCATGTTGTGATTGCTGGGATGTGCCTTGTCCAACAAGAGATGTATAGAGAGCATGAAACATAAAATAAGTATTTAAGAAACTGCACCTTTATGATATAACAAGCCATTCACTTATCTTCTTGAAACTTGCAGTATATTTCAAGTGTACAGAGCAAAAAAAAAAAAAAAACCCATTTGCCTTTGTTTTTCATTGCACAGAGAACCATAAATACTTGGAATAAGCTACCAAGGAGTGCAGTAGACAGTAAGACTTTAGGGACTTTCAAAACTAGACTTGCTTTTTTAGAAGAATTAAGTGGATAGGACTGGCAAGTTATGTTGGCCTGTTCTCATCTAAAATATTCTAATGTTAAAAATGCTTGATATAAGACTGGAAGCTACAAAGTACTGCTGCCTCACAGTGTGGAGAATGCGGTTTTGCATAGAGTTTGCATGTTCTCTCCATGTCCATATAGGTTACCTCCAGTTTCCTTACACAGTCAGCAGAGATGCAATTTAGGTGGATTGGTGTTGCTAAACTGGCCCTAGAGAGTGTGTATGTGTGTGTATGATCACAAATTTAGGGGTGAAAATGGATTCCACTTTAAAACTTAATAGCCATGTGAACGCAGTGGTAAAATCTTGCTTTTTCCAGTTGAGGCGGCTGTCAAAACTCAAGCCTGTTTTGTCTAAGCACCACCTTGAAACAGCGATCCATGCTTTTATAACATCTCGTCTAGATTACTGCAACGCGCTTCTTTTTGGAATTAGCCAGGCCTCCATTGCTCGCCTACAGCTGGTGCAAAACGCTGCTGCTCAATTTTTAACTGGCACAAGAAGTTACCCCGATTTTGGCTTCCCTTCACTGGCTTCCAATTCGTTTTCCAATCCATTTTAAGATCCTTGTATGTGTTTTTAAATCTTTTAATGGTTGTGCCCCACTTTATTTGTCAGAACTGCTGCATCCTTACGTACCGTCTCACTCTCTCAGGTCAGCAGACCAGATGCTTTTACGTGTTCCCAAGGCACGATACAAACTCCAAGGTGATCGAGCTTTTTCAGTTGCAGCCCCAAAACTCTGGAACAATTTGCCGTTGCACATTAGCAGGCTCCTTCGGTAGCTGTCTTTAAATTGTATTTAAAAACACATTTTACTCTCTGGCTTTTAACCCAGTATGATATGTTGGCTATCTGTATACTTTTTATTAAGAATCTTTTTAGTTCTTATGTGTTTATGTGTTTCTGTTTCATTTACCCTTCGGTTTCGTGTGTCTGATATGTTGGGTTTTTCTTTTTTTTTTTTTTTTTTATTGTACAGCACTTTGGTCAGCCTTGATGTTGTTTTTAAAGTGCTTTATAATTAAATAAATAAACAAATAAATATGTGTATGTGTTTTCACCCTGCAATTGACTGGCATCCCATTCTGGGATTGTTCCTATCGGTGTCAGATGCTTGCTGTAATAGGCTCAAACAACCCTACACTGGCTAAGTGAATTTGGAAGATGAATGAGTGGATGGGTGCATAATGCCAATTTTAAGTATAAAAACAAGCATCCAGTATTAGACCCTTAATAAACTAAATGAAATGTGCTAAAATAGACCAATCAGGCTGTGTTTGACTCCTGTATTCAGTACAATTCTGAATGAGGATTGCAAAGTCTTCCCATGTCAGTGTGGGGTTTCCCACTACACTCCCACAGATTTGCATGTTTCATAAATTGGTAATTCCAAACTGGCCCTTAGTGAGTCTAAATGTGGCATGTGCAAGAGTGGGCCATGGCTTGGACTGGCACCCTGTCCAGAGCTCCTTCTTGCCTGTGTCTAGTGCTGGCTCTAACAATCTGTTAGCTGGAATTAAATAAATCCGTCTTGAGAATGTTATTCTTTTTATAAGAATGTAGATTCTTGAAGACACACTAGAGCCCTAGACTAAACAATTTAATTTTTAAAGATGTCACAATGTGCATAAACTATTGCTCTCATCATCTGCTGTAGCTTTTCCAGGAGCTTACATGAGCATTCACTCATACACCACCCAAAACATTTACAGACAAAAGTGTAATATCCAGAAAGTGCAGCAAGTTGTTTTTAGGTTACCACAAGAAACCCAGCTTGACAGGCTTAATTATCTCAGCCTGCAATTTTAAGGGCTTAAACAAATGTCGGATAAAGATTTAATCACAGTGCAGAGAGAAAGTAAAAGTGCTGACCTTCTGCAGGCCGAATCATAATTCGCTGTACTGACACATGCTTAAAAAAAAAAAAAGGAGCAAAACACTGTCTCTTGATTAGCTTTGGGGGGGGGGAGGGGGGGATTGAAAGTGGGTCAAAAAAGGACAAATAAATAAATAAACTATAAGATGAAATGTTGAAATAAAAAAGTGCCCTACATTTCTCTGGCTACAACCCTCCAAAGCTTCCTACAGATACTGTATGAGCATAGGAAATTCCACTGATAATTATAGTGGCGGTGGCTTGCTGCGCAAAGAATTACTCCTCTAAAAATAAACCAGGACTCTGAGGGCTAGGCCAGGACACACACAAGCAGGATTTCTAATCCATTCTCAGAAAGAGTCCAAATAGATTTAAGGAAAGCTGCAAGTTTAATAATTCTGCAATTTCCTGTTTATCTGCACAGAGTAGACTAGCATTGCACTATATATTTTGGCATTCGAGGTACAAGACTTAGCATTTCACATCTCTGGGAAAACTGTTTATTGGGGAAACTATAATTTGTTAAACACATTCTCTGTTATCCATTATAATTATCAATTATTCTGTCAGGTCATGAACAGAAAAATCAATTTATTTTCTGCATGATGCTGAGACATATACAATAAGCACATAGTAAGGCAAACACGTGCTGCAGACAGGAGGCATTGTAAGCTACATATATTTTAATGAATTCCACCTTACCACAGATTCAGTTCAGAACCTAAATGAAATGTGCCGATAAGTAAATGAGCTAGTCTTGGATCCACAACACTGACTTCATACTTCAAGCAATGTGAGATGAGTAATGGGATACTCTTGAATGTTTATCCATGTACTACAGAAAGCAGCTCAATGTTTGGTATGGTAACACAACCACACATGACTAAAAGGCATATAGAAGGTTTTAAAATCTGCTCCAAAAAAGTGAAGGATTCAGACTTGCCATCAGCTTTAGAGGTCCAAACAAACCTCTGCTGAAACAAATGTTTTCTATAATTAAGTGTTTTAATTACTTTTTCCACAATCTGTTCTCACCTCTACTATCAGGTACCACAGAACTCAGCCCATCACATTTAGAAACTGTTTTTACCCCAAGTGGTATGTGAAAAAAATCACAGTGACTGACAGCATTCTAGTGATCGTCACAATACATATTCTAACCTGTTTATCGTGTTTAGGGTTGTGAGGAGCTATTGTATTGCTTTTCTATTGAATACAAATCATAACCAACCTTAGTTTGGGCACTAGTCTATCGCAGGGCATAGTCACACACAAAACCAATTCTGTGCCCAACAGCTGTTTATGTGGATTCTGAACATTCTCTTTGTGTTCATGTGAGGTTTTTTACCAGGTACTTCAATTTTCCTCTATGATATGTTGGATTAGATATGATGGTTAGATATGTTGGTTAGATTAATGGGCAACACTAAACTGATGCTGTGGGATTGTGGGTAAGTTTATGAGTGAGCCCTAAGACAGACTGATTTATTGTCCGGGTCAGTTTTCTACTTTAGGTCCAATGCTGTCAGAATAGGCTCTTCTATCCTGTTTGCCTAAATTACTAAATGGATTTCAGAATGTTACACAACTATATATAAAAGGGTACCACAATTATTTTCTTTTCTCTAAAATTACTGAACAAAAAACATTCTGATTTGCTGCCATTGTTGCTCATATTTATTAAAGATAAAGGGCAGCTTGTGGAAAATATTAGCATGCCTTCTCCTCACCATCAAAAGTTTTAGTTCAGATTTTTTCTCTTACTATATTAAGAGAAGACTTACCATAAATTCAGCAAGCAATCGATTCCAACTTCTTTAACCTTTGGCTAACCTCAAGGCTGAGGTGTCCTGGAGCGATACCAGAATGGTTCAATTTCCGTGGCACTAATGCTAGTCTCTCTAGCCCATCTAGGACATTATGCACAGTGGCATATGGTAACTCTGCTGCTAAATTCATGATTGTGGTAAATGGACAAAAGTAACATTTTTATGATAACTTTAATATACTGCCTTTCTTTATGAACAAAATGAACAGTGGTGTTCAGTAATAACCAAGAATACTAACAGGTAAAAAAACAATCATTTCTTTTCCTTATCATAGCTAATTCAGTTTAGGGTCAGAAGGGGACAAAGTCTTTTCCAAAAAAAAGTAAATGCAAGGCAAAGGACATCATTCTGTTGCATGGCACACACTCACAAGAGGACCATTTATCATCTCTATTTATTCTGCCAGCAGGCTTTAGGAACTTAAATGAGCCTAAAGTCCTTGGTAACATGGCTAATAAACAAGGAAACAACTTGCAAACTCCATTTCCATCTCAAAATAGACCCACAGTCCAAGGGCAATGAGTAGTAAAACATGCCAATATGTCATTTGTAAGGAAACATAATCCGGCATTTGGTAATTTCTATAGTGCACATTAGACAAATAATGGTAGTGTTTAGTGTACAGATAAAAGGAATGTTAGGAATACTGCTAATGCAAAAGATTACACTACTGGGTTCTTTCAAAATTACAAAGTAAGATGATGATCAAAAAGCCGTAAAGGGAAAATGAAATGTACAGAAAAAGAATACTCTTAATTTATAGTATGCTTGGATTTTTTTTGTGAGCAGGTTTATTGCCTCCAATAATGTTAAAGAAATACTAAAAGGTACTGCAGAGAGTGAAGTGTTCTATGAATTAAAACAAGAAAATAAACTGCTAGGATTGGACAGCATTTACCCTACAGTGCTCAAAGACGCTAATGATTATATATACACAAACACTTAACCTTGGCTTTTCAGACATCACTAAAATAACAGATTTATTAAAAACTGGAGGCTAAATATATTATATCATTATATAAAAACATGATGGAACTGATCCAGGCTGCCAGTCATTGAAACAGACATAATTGTTAAATTAATAGCAGCACTGTCTAGGTGGAGTTTGTATGTTTTCCCTGAGTCTATGTTGGTTTTCTGAAGTCTCATTGCAAATCTTAAAGGCGTTCATGTTAGTTTATGCAGCAATGATAGGCTCCAGTTTACCATGACCAGAAAATTAGACGAAGTGGGCTTTGTAAATAGATGGATTAAATTATAAAGCGGCTGTCCAATATAGGTGTGTTAGTGAAAAGTCATGATGGTGAAATCATGTTTCTCTAATGTGCTAAGTTTAAAGAGAAAGCAGCATGTGCATTTAATTATAGTTACAACATTATAAATTCCCTTAAATAACACAATGCTGTCTTTTGTGCTTCTTTTTTTCCCTGATTTTAAATAAACAATTTAGCTAAAAACATACCATAACATTCTTAAATTCAATTAATTAATTTGAGGATATTGGGAGGTCTGGAGCCTAACCAGCCTCAATTTGGAAGGTTTCCTCATGCACATGGTAAAGACCTGTGGGAATTTAATTTTAAAGAATGATATCAGACCCATACCTGCAACAATAAAACTTAATCCAAATGTGGCGTGCAAATAAACCCTCT
Organism: Polypterus bichir lapradei; assembly: GCA_026402145.1. NCBI lineage: Eukaryota > Metazoa > Chordata > Cladistia > Polypteriformes > Polypteridae > Polypterus > Polypterus bichir. Next base: position 40,617,902 of record JANRMT010062822.1, read on the forward strand.
GATTCAATTACTGTGACCTGATCTGAACATGGACATACTTATCATTTACAATGAGTACAAGTGACCAAATATCAAAATAGCTATTTATAAGTATACAAGGTGTGACAATTTAATTCTGGGAGCAGCCATGATAATAAAGCCACGTGCTTTATTAATCACAAGAGGATAATCTATCACAAATTTATTTACCAGGGAGAACAGGCAACCAACAATGCTATTCAGAAGTGCTGAAAAGGTTATGGGATTGTTTTCGAAGGAAAAGGAATGATAAGTGGATCATCCATCGTGACAATGCCCCAAGCCATGATACCTCAGTGTTCGCGACTTCCTAGCTACAAAATCAATTACCAAATTGGATCTTCCACACTATTCACCCGATTTAGCCCCTTGTGATTTCTGGCTCTTCACAAAAATAAAAACTGCCACAAAAGACAGAGATTTTCAAACATTTCTGACATCCAGCATAATGTGACAATGGAACAGAAGAGTATTCTAGAAACAGATTTTGAAGTAGGTTTCCAGCACTGTCTAACTAAATACATAGCTGTCGAAGCTGATTACTTTGAAGGTGACAGTAGCTGCTAGTGCTCAGATATGCAAACATTTTTTCTATAGGTTCATTCCGGGAATTAAATTGTCACACCTCGTATACTTATTTTAAAATAATAGTACTGTATATAACTACCATTGTAACATGGGAGAGTGAGCATTATTAAAATGTAGCAATCCAATGCCTCTTATTCGGATGAAAATGCAGGTAGCATGAATCTTATACTAAAAATATGCGGTATGCTGTCTAGTAATATTGCACATCAGGTATTCCTACAATAAAAATCTTTACATGACTTACTGAAATGTATGCAAACTCTGAACTTGAAACATATATACTGTAATATATGGTAATAACCTTAGCTCCCTCCACAACCATACTATTTAATTTTTTAACTGGTTCTTAAATGATCCTCATTTCTAACTGAGCAATTAATACCTCAATAATTCATTCCATCCCCTTAGGTTTTGTTAAAATAACCATCCTAAGACATTCCTTCTACCAATTGCTTCTCCGCCACTCACAACCTCCCTGCTGTCTTAAACTTATTGGCTGTCCAGTGTGCTTTAACTATAACTGACTAGTGTTGACTTTTCTCCATAGCACACAAGAACTGTTCGAGCTTGAGCTTGAGTCTTTGCCCATGCTGTGGTACTTGTGATTAAGAACAGTAATTAGATGTTAACTGTATAATGTCCTTACTGTGAGTAGTACAAATGAAAAGAGATTATGGTTAGTTATGAGAATTTATAAGTAATATTGTGTGGAGTTTTGTTTTCCATATTACAAACAACATATAAAAGCATTGAAAAAAAATAAGGAGGAAAGAAACTATAATGGCAATAATAATAATAATAATAATAAAAAAATATTTAATAATACATTTTATTTACATAGCTAGTCTAATACTAGGATTGCATGGTTTGAGCTGTATTAAAAGACTGAAGGAGTTGAAAACTTCTTAGAGGATACTTTTCTAAAATTAAATTTAATATTTTAAATTGTTAATATTGGACTCCTAAGACCACCTGATAAAGACTATACTTCTTTCCATTATCATTATCACTGCATCACATTAACAATAGTAGACTGGTGAGGAATTCAGTAATTATAATGGACTCCTGATTAGCATTCAAGTTTCATACCACTAATAACATAAAAGGACATTGTATTTATGTAATATTGCTTGATTACACCTTTTACAGCCACCTGTAGTTGCAGAGGGACTGCTTTATTCCTCTATTGCCACATATAACCTACTACAAATCATTTATTGTATCCTGCTGTTTATCTCATCAAACTATAGGAAAGCTTCAGCAAGTTCTGAATGCTACAGCACAAGTGCTAATCACATCTAAATTTTTTGATCACATCTCCTGTGTTAAAAGAACTACACCAGCTTAAAGTGAAGCCTCCCACTGATTTTGAAATATTACTTTTTGGTGTTTAAAGATCTAAACAGTTCCACTGTATATTGCCAATCTTTTATGGATTTGCACTACTAGTTGATACTGGTATAGCTAAAGGAATATTCAGGATTAATGATTACACAGTGGTACACACAGAATGCTACCCGTCAGTCGGGACAAAACCCAGAAATGTTTATGTTCATGATATCATTAAACTTGATTTAAAATTATGCTAATGGCTTTTACTGCTTGAAATGATTCACATATGACTGAAAAGCCCCATGTTCAGTAGACATTCTTTCATTGTCCTAATGATCAACTCCCTTAGTTTATCTTTAGTTACGTATAATGCTAAGTGTTACTAGAAAAACATTTGCAATTACATTAGAACTGCTGAAACCTGTTAGTTTGTTCTCCTGGGTTGCAAGGAATTGGCACTCCTAAAGTTTAGCTTTGGGTTAAAAATTGCCAAAATGCTATTGCTATTCTTTCAGGCTATTGTTTTCATACAGAATGAAGGTTATTCAGTGTGGCAGGTTACCAAGAAACTATACGATTTCATACACAGGTGTCTAATTACTGTCTTCGGAGAAGAGGACAAACTGGATCTAACTCCAATAGAAAAAAAAGAGAAAAGTTCTAGGTGCACAACTGCATAAGAGGATAGGAGCATCAGAGTCTGTAGTTTGAGAGACCAACACCTTACAGGACCTCAGGTGTGTTCTTCCTTAAATACATGCCAAATACCAGTGTCGTGCAACAGGGAAATTTCACTAAGGGATGCTGGCCATAGAGGGAGATTTTCAAACAAAAGACATGTGTGAAACAGGCAAATAGAAAGAAATGGTTAAAGTGTATTATGATCAGCATCCTGGAGTTCTGCTTCCCTGGTTTCGCTTTATTTTTAAATTAATTTAATGAACTCTTGATAAAAAAAGATTCAATTTCAAACAAAAACATGAACATTTCTGGGTGTGTCCAGACTTTTGACTAGTAGTGTATTTACCTTGTGTAACCACAAATCCTGAATATTACTTATAGTTATAGCAAAACTGAAACATTTTAGCGACAAATTGTTGTTTATCTATATGGCCCAAGAAGTTTGATATCTAAACTGTATGAAAGAAGAATCATTGGAGTGATCTGAATACTTTTAACAAACTTTTTCAACAACCATTTTAGGTGATGCTCTACATATTCAATGTTGCTGGGCACTATGCAATTCAATGTACTTGTTAGTCATGTTTTATATCACCTAATCCCAAAATAAAAATTAAGGAAAAATCTAAAAGAATTTATTAAACAGAGATGGTATAATAATTATTAATGCCAGTTGGTATGGAATGTGGGCACATGGTTCATTATATTAAGCTCAGAATAGTCTAGTACAAGTTACTAAACATCTCCACAAACTACAAATGTCATCAGCCTGTGAAGAAACTTGCTCAGGATTAAAACACTGAGCCAAAGAAGGGCACTAAAAGAGTGACCCTGAGGTTTACCGTCCAATTTTTAAAGCACAAGGCCAAACTGCCTTTATTAGAGTAGCAGAATTTCAGCAGTACTTTTTGTTTATATTACCAGAGCTGCAATAGCCCACAGGTCACTGCATGGAAAAAGAAAAAGTGCTACCAGGATGGAAGAATTCTTTAAGAGGAAACTAAATTTCACCAGGCTAGATATGGGTCAAGATGTTTAAAATACTTTAAGCAAAAGTATTTTAATGCATCCTTTTAATGACTGTTTGCAGAAAGTCACATGAACCAAGCCATTCAAGTACCAATGAATTCAGAATATGTGAAGGGTTATTACACAACAGTGGGATGTATCCCAGATGGAATGTGACACACAGATCAGTTCTCTGTTGGATTTAATGCTCTACTACACAGCTTAATATCTTTGAAGTTATAAAGTAAAGAGTTTCATTCAAAGTTAGTGGTGGCATACTGAGATGTCTTAGAGTATGACTAAAGCATCAAAAGATTTCAAAAGAAAAATAGTTTAAATAAATAAAGGAAAAATCATGAATCTACTATGTAATAAAATGCTAGGGTCTCTGTGTGTGGGTGTGTCTGCTGACAACAAGCAATCTGATTGGTCAATCTGGCTTTGGTAATGCAACTGAAAGAGGAAGTGTAGGTGTGAGACACAAGCGTAAAGCCATAGGAGGCGGGTGAGAGATGCCTTCAAAGAAAAGAAATATAAAAGCAGGTAAGGCAAGCAAGGCACTTTAAAAACAATGACAGAGTCTGAGAAGCAGGCTTAATAAGAATGCGCTTGAGAGAGTGAACCCCAGTCAAGACAGGTTAAGACAAGGATACAGTGGAGAGGTGCTGAAGGTATACGTAGAACAAGATATATCGAATATTTTTAAAATGTATTCTATGATTTGTCTTGACAGGTAACTTTACTAGTAAACATTAATAAGATTAAACGATGATAGTAGGGTAAGTTTATTTCCATCTTAGGTGCCTTCTGTGAGCAGCTAACATGTCACTCCCATGTCCATCGGTCCAGTTCTACTACTGTGTCTCCTTTATATACAACAGACATGTCATCCATTCAATCCACTTCTTTGCACTACAGTGGTGTTTGCTAGTTGTTTTTATTGTTTTAAACTAAACTTCTCCACTCTGCTTCAGGCTGTAACATAATTGTACTACTTGCATGCATGGTTCCTTTTATTTGTAAGAATAGCTGCATTGCATTTGTAAGGAAAATGCTCAGTTCTGATAGTGTCCTTGGCTATACGAGCCCCACTTTTGGAACACTGCTAGCTGGATATCCCCCAGTACAGATAAAGTTATGATTGAACACGGATTTTTGACTCACCGGAGTACCTACCTTAATGGAATGTGGGCTAATAAAAGTGTAAAATAAAATGGAAGTGAATACACTGTTACTTAAGTACTTTTAATTTTCACTAATTTTGTTTTATTTATGTAACATGTATTTTAACTTTATAGGAAACCCTTCTTTTATTTTCTTTTTATTTGAGGGCACAGACCCAAGGGTCAAACATAAAGACAGCAGCTATCTTGCTTGGTCACTTTCATCCCTTCTCTTTTCTGAGTCGTTAGCATTTTCACCATTAGCTTCAGGGACTGTTTTTATCTAAAGGTAAAGAGGCTGATATAACATCTGCTACTTTAGTTAATGTGTGATCAATATTCACTGTGTTGTACTTAAGTTTAGTTGAAGTTTATTTATTGTCTTTTTTTTTATTATTCTTTTATTATACTACTGTCATTAGTCTGTAGGTGACATGCAATTAAAAATCCAATTGCACTGTGTACACTGAACAATAAACCTGAACTTGTAATTTACAAAAGAAGACTATATAAGGAAAATGTCCTCGCATCCAAAAAAACCCTCCCCAGGTGTAACATGGAGTCTGATAAATTAGTCTTACCAACAAACACAAGTAGATGATTTTGCCATATAACAAAGATAAAAAATAAAAACGCAGCAATATTGTACAACATTGTACACTCATGTCTTACTTTAAACTTAGTAAAATAAAATTCTTGGGAAAACCAAAATAAACATTGGAGAACATGAAACGGCACGCGGCTTGTATGATAATACACCGTCAAAAGATGAAATCGGTCAGTGTGTGGCAGAAATCCTCCCCAAAACACTAACACACAATCTAACTGTAAAAAACTGTAAGGGAAAAAAATCTGACATCCTGTTTTTTTTGGTATAGGAATAGAACTATCCTCTTCCTGTACTCACTTTTCAACAATCACTAGAGGAAATGAATAAACATTGTTCAAGAGACTTTATCTTTCAGTCATTCAAAACCACATATCACACTTCGTAGCATTGCATCAAACTCAGTTCATAGAAGGTAGCACTGGCTGCGGGTTCTTGCTTTAACCAATTTCTTAATTAGAACATAATTCTTGTTGTTAATGAAACACTGAATGTAATACCATATCCAAAACTGTACATTTTTTGGGGAACATGGTCCAAATGGTTTGTGGACCTTGAATTATTCAATTTTATTTCTTTCCAAATATTTTATTGAATTGAGTACTTTATGACAAATACACCCCGATACAAATGGGACCAAAAGGGTTGGTCAGCTTTTGGTTCCTTGTTACTTTCATCTCATTAAATGTCAGGAGTTAAGCAGTTAAAGACTCTTTTTAAAACTGAAAGGAAGTAATTAGGGATTCTGAATCTTAGCAAGAGAGTGATCTAAAATTACACCAAAAATATGAAATAAGTGCCTTTTAATTATGAACATTGACTCTAAAGAAACTCTGCTGCCACAGTAGCACCCAAGGAAGTGAATTTCAGTATTCCTGTTTTAGAGCAAACCACCTTCCCAGTATACAGAAACGAAAAGAAAAAATCAAACAGCCCACTTTGGCATCAGGCTGTTGCTTAATGGCATGAATACTGCTAAGAAATGCAGAACAGCGGTCTGTCAAGGGCAATGGGTATAAGGTCAAGTTTGTGAAACAACTTGATTTATATAAATGCTCATTTCCACGTTTGTATTTGTCTGCTCTTTACTTACCAGCTTGTGGGGAAGTTATTCTACTACATTCACCAATTATGGCAACACTCTATAAGTCGAATACTGCATTTGGCTTTCCATTCACATCCCAGAAATATACTGTATGTAGTTAAATGGATTGGCATTCTGGACCAGCCAGGTATGACCCTTAACCCTTACATACTGTTCAGGTCATATTTGACCTATTTTGACATTCTTTTAGTCTTGAATTTGATGACTTTCCTAAAGTGACTAAAATACCCAAAAATGAAAATATTTTAAACTTGTATACTGTTGTACAAGCGCTATAAAATTTTGTACATTGAGGTTGTTCCGGGTCAAATTTGACCTGTATCTAATAAGATGGATTTTAGATCAACTAGTGTGGGTCAAATCAAGGAAAAGAGTGGTTGTAGGGAATCTTGAAACTGTGAAACTATACATGTCATGTCTGTGTGTATTTACAGTATTATAGGATAGTGGTGACAGAGTTCAAGGAGGATCTTGACACTGTCACGAGATCTGTCTGTATTCCCACCACATTTGCCTAGGTTTGCCCACCTGCTGGTCTTTGAAGGGTCATGAGGGAATCATGAAACAGTGAAATAGTAAAACAGCATAGGAGTGATCATACATGGTGCACATAAGGGACAAAGGTCATACAGAGGTCAGAGGGTGCCTCGACACAGACACAACATCTGCACCTGCATTGTAACAAAATAATCTAAAAATAAACAAATTAAAATCAATTTACTCTGAGCTACCTGAGATTAAAACAGAGATCAAAAGAGGCTTTGGTGGTCATAAGATTATAAAGCTACAGTACAATCCCCCTCTTAACCGGCCACTTCGGGACTGGACCCACGGCTGGTTGCCATTTTCGCCAGTTAATCCGATGCATACCTATTTTCATGTACAAATATATTTCTAAGATATGTACTGTACCTCTTTGACGTTCCTGAAGAAACCGTATCTACAAGGCTTCATCCAAGATTTTGCACATGGGTTGTTTTCTCGTACAACGACTGGACAGTGTGGTGTAGCGGTTCCACAGCTCAAGTCAAAAAAAGCCACTTGTTAAATAAATAATTGCCACACTCGCGGCTTAGCGAGGGGGCGTGGTATGTGTGGCCGATCGGTTCAGCGATCACTGAGCTGGAGTGACCAGTATTGAAGACGACTGGCCATCGAAAGGCAGTGGCAGTCGTGGAGGCTTTGGACTGGTTTAGCCCCGGTGTGAGCGCCCTGGCCGCTGAGGAAAGAACCCAAGTCTCGGTCCGCATTGAGCCTGACGTAGCCAGGGATTGTTGGGCTACAGGTCCAGTGTGGAAGGCAGCTGCACCTGCAGGTAGGGCAACTCCCCTGTTGTGAAGCAGGGGAGCCGCCAGGTGGAAATAAGGCGGCACCGTGCTTTGGATTTTAAGAGACTGCTTCCAGCCATTGTTTTAAACTTGTTTGCGTTGTTTTTGTTTTTTTACTAATGGATTTTAACCTCCACTAATTTACTCATTTTAATGGATTATTTATTTAAAGAAGACTTTTGATATACTGCACTTTATTTACTATTTTATTTTGAACATGTTTTGTTGTTTGCTGGTTTTAAAATACCCCTCACCTTCCAGGAAAGAAGGAAGTGCATAGATATAAAGAAGAACTCAGGATTAAAAAAAAAAATTATTTTATTTTAACAGGCCGGTTCATGCGAGGCCAGTTAAGAGGGATTGTACTGTACCTGAGCTGCCATTTCAGTGACTGAGGTTATGGCAGCAAGACTTACTGTGTTACTGATCTTCCAAGATGAGGAAGAAGATAGTGATTTGGAGGAGGATGTTTTAGAGCAGGAAGACAACATGGAGGAAAACTCAGATTACAGCCCCTCTGATGAAGATGACTCTGAGGGAGTGGAGGAAGATGACTCTGAGGCAGCAAGGGAGACATTTATGTTGAAAAACAATGCTATCACTTCCAAATCAAGTTACAGGCAGGATGGCAGCAGATACTGTCACTGAAATGATTCCAGGACTCACAAGACAGGCTACTTCTCATGCATCCAACATTTTGTCAACATTCCAGCTCTTCCTCCCTCCAGCCATTGAAAAAATGTAATTGAAATGACAAACATGGAGGGGATTAAACAGTATTGTCAAGAATAAAAAGACATGGATGTGACTGATCTGCATGCCTACATTGGGCTACTATGGCTGGCTGGCATGTACAGGTCCCGAGGTGAGGCTGCTTCTAGTCTGTGAAATGCTGAGATGGGAAGACCAATATTTTGTGCCACAATGTCCCTGCAAATGTTCTGTACCATATTGGCGGTGCTCAGATTTGACAACTGTGAGACAAGAACTACAAGGCATGTCACTGACAAACTGGCAGCAGTCAGAGATGTCTGAGACAATTGGGTGAAATGGCTGCCTTTTATGTACAGCCCTGGTCACTGAGGTCAAAGTGGGTGAAAGACTGGTCCCATTCGGAGGTAAGAATTGCCTTTTATTGTTAGTCTAATTAACCACTGCTTTAATATACACATGCTGTTGGTTGTGATATCTAACGGTCAGATTCAGATCAGATCCCCTTTATTTGTCATTACTTAAGTACTTCCATATATAAACAAAGAAATGTTTCCCCTGAAAAACACATCCCAGGACAAAAACAATGGAATTCAATACATAAGAAGATAGAATAAAAAGATAAATAAATGGCTTTTCCCCTTTATTGTGTTTTGCAGGTCACTGTCCTTTCTGCCAGTACATGCCTAGCAAGCCAGGAAAATATGGAATGTGATGCAGATCAACTACAGGCCAAAAGTTTGGACACACCTCCTCATTCAATGTGTTTTCTTTATTATCATGACCATTTACAGCACTCCATCACTGTCCTTCTTGGTCAAATAGCCCTTACACAGCCTGGAGGTGTGTTTGGGGTCATTGTCCTGTTGAAAAATAAATGATTGTCCAACTAACCTGACTTCTGCACAACACAACTGCTGGTCCCAACCCCATTGATAAAGCAAGAAATTCCACTAAATAACCCTGATAAGGCACACCTGTGAAGTGGAAACCATTTCAGGTGACTACCTGTTGAAGCTCATCGAGAGAATGCCAAGAGTGTGCAAAGCAGTAATCGGAGCAAAGGGTGGCTATTTTGAAGAAACTAGAATAGAAAACATGTTTTCAGTTATTTCACCTTTTTTTGTTAAGTACATAACTCCACATGTGTTCATTCATAGTTTTGATTCCTTCAGTCATGAAAATAAAGAAAACACATTGAATGAGGAGGTGTGTCCAAACTTTTGGCCTGTACTGTATGTATGTATGTATGTATGTATATATATATATATATAAAAAACGGTCTACAATAAAGTTTGAAGAACAGCATGCCATTTAGGCCAACACATTTTATAAATCATAGTCACATAACAATTCCAAAATAATGTCAACTCAAGATGTGAAGTCCCAACTAGCTCCTAGAAATTGCTTTCACCTTCTGTATTCTTAGGTTATGGAAGGCCTTTCTTCAGTAGCTAATTGACATTCCAAGTCGTAACTTAACTGTGACACTTTCGATTTCTTAGCGCTTCACTGATTTTATTTTTTTTTGGTCATCTTCTAGCATTATATGTTTATTATTTCTATTTCAATTTTTACTTCTTATTGTTTATAAAGCACCTTTTGTGGCAGTTGTGAATGTCCAAAGAAGATAAGCTAGACTGTTGCAAGTTCACCTTCTTTTTTAGTTCTAGCCGACCCCCATGAATTGTCTGCTGGCAAAAGGGAATGAGATCAACTGCAAGACAAAAGTTAACAAAGCCAGGAGATGTATTTGTTCAAGAAACAGTAAGCCAATGTCTATTATTTAGAGAGGCCAGGCTTCACCATGTAAAGTTAAACACTGCTGCAAAGAAAAAAAAATCTTAGCTTTCAACACCACCATCATTAAGACATTCCTGAATTTGTGCCATTACTGTTGAAGGAAAATATTCAAATATCACGAGATGTGAAAGCATTCATATATCACTGTGAGGAATTTATAAATTTGATACAATATTGCAGTTATCTAATTGTGGTATGAGAAAGCAGTACAACATACTGTATGCTACACTTGACAACATCTTCAAATGTTTTGTTGAAAAGTTCTCAGTTGTACCTCAACATGACAATGGTTTGAACTCTTAGTAAAACTGCCTACATAAAATGTTAGGTATTTTAATGTCTACTGTATGTGTGTAGTGCATTTTCAGTTTTACTAATGGTGTTAAATATTTTGTGAATAAACCAGTGTGTATGAGAAAACAAAATACACAGCAAACAAGACTTCACCTAACATTGGTATCCCATTTATGAAAAGTATCCTCAACCTCTCTCTAACACAACATTGAATAAATACAAATTATTACTTTTTCCCCCTCCCTCAGTAATTTGATCTCTTCAGAATTTAAAATGTAAGATGATGATTGGTTTATTGATAATTTACACTGATTAGTAAACTACACCTAAATAAGGCAGAGTTAGAGGAGAATTTTGTAAACCATTGCTTTTTATATTTTGGAGTGTAACAGTACTTAAGAGTTACATCTCTCTATTATATAAAAAAATCTTGGGTCGAGACGTGACTTTCTCTGAGACACTTTAACATCCCGCGAGACAAGGAGGACAGCAAAGCGAGCAGGGGGCAAATCCCCCTAGTTTATTTTAAAAATGAGAATACTCTAAAGCCATCCAGATTATATATGATATGCTGGCACAATTATTTAGGTTAATCAAGTATTTTGGACAATGGGGATTGTTTTGGCTCTCCGGCTCTTCTCATCTTTTTTAGTCCCTTCATGCCATTCAGCCATTAAAATTGAGACTGTCACCTATGTCCATCAGGCCTGGGTAGAACTTGAACTTAAACTAAAACTTCATTGCCAGGCAACATAGTTGATAGGATCTTCTCTTGGTGTTACTTCCATATACTTATAAGTAAAAAGAATTAAACAACACTGACACCATCAAAATAGGTTACACAGTAGACACAAATATATAAAACAATATAGGAAAGTAGAATAGCAGTCGTATTAGTTAATAAGTACTATATAAATAAACATAAAATATCGAATGGAGGAGTTTAGAAATCAGGAAAAGTCAGAGATTGACCAGAGACAGTGTTTAACCAGAGTGAATACAGTAGAAAAGAAAAAACCTATGTCTAGTACTTCTTGCCTTTTGTGACCAGAACCATTTCCTCAAAGGTAATAAATGAAAAAGATTGTTCCCTGGGTGAGTGTAGTCTTTGCTTATATTTCTGGCATGTTTCCTGGCCCTTGATATACGCAGAACCATGATGAATACCAGTTTCAGGCCTACAATCTTTTCTGCTGTCCAAGTAACATGTAACGGTTTATTTTTCGATGATGTTAGGTTCGTCATCGAAATATAAGCAAATGTATTGCCATACAAGACTGTTATGGAGAAAGTGAGGATGCTTTCAGTCACAGTTCTATAAACCTGGACCAGCACTGATTGGAACAGCTTAAACTCTGTAAATTGATGAAGAAAAAGCATCTGCTGTTGAGTTTTTTTTTTTTTTTTTTTTAAAATAAGATCAGTTATGTTTTCATCCCAGTTCAGACTGTAAGTGATAGCTGTGCCAAGAGATTGTAATTATTCTTCCCAGTTGACAGTGACATCATTAATAACTAGGGAAGTAGGATTTGGGAGTGTTTGTTAAAATCCACAACCATTTTTACTTTTTTCAGGATTTCAAGTTAAGATTGTTGTGTGCTCACCAACTGACCAGCTGATCCAATGTTATTAGACTTACAGTATAAAGTTGTGTTATTCAACTCGAAATTGTCAAGTTTTACTGCCTGTGTAGCATAACTTACATGGGTATTGTATGTTGCCAGGTTTGGTAATATTTTGTTTTTATATTACAGCTGTAAATTTGTGCATGTGCTCTGTGCCTGTGCTCAGGGAAGACTGTTATACAAAAATAATTTTAACTGAATCTTACCTAAAAAAGTGGGTCAGACTTGATAGGTATGAATTCACACTGACATATTTAGCACCAAACAAAGCTGAAACGGCCAAAAAAAGATCTAGTTCTGTTCGGTGGTGTAAAGGCTTTTACAGTTTTAATTGTGGCTGTGTATGAAACAGATCTTAAATTCTGACATATTAGAACAATAAAGAAAATTAAAGTCACTGGAGACAGTTGCCATTGGAGTCACATAGAAACAATCCAGTCTGAGCTCATGCGAGTAGGCAATTAAAGAACAGGGAGTAGCAAAATAAGGCTGGTACTAGAAGAAGAATGACATCATAATAAAGAGGCCACCCTAAATTAAAGTGTACCGTAGACAGAGTTGTAAAGGCTCCAGGCCTAATACATAAATGAATGAAAATGATATAGCTGATGCATCTCAACTAGAAACAGTTCAAGGTACAAAAACAATTTTCAAATTTTACATTAACTACAAAGTGATAGTACAGTGTTCAGCACTGCTGCCTAATGCTTCTTACATCAGGGTTCAAACCCAGTACTGATATTTCTCTGGGTATTCCAGTTTTTTTCTAATCTCCCAAGGCATGTAGAGTATGTTGATTTAATCAGAAATTCTAATTAGGCCCTATGCTGGGATGAACATGAGTGGACTAGAAACCGGTCCAGGGTTGATTCCTGCATTGTGACCTATGTTTCCCAGATGACTGGATTAAGCAAGTTTGAAAATATTATTATACAAAAACTAAAGCCTTTACACTTTACATGGCAGTTCTCAGAAACTCAAAAAATATCACTTCTTAGTTACAACCTTTTAAACAAGAATACATTTGTTTCCATTTTTGGACACCTAACACTCCAACACAGAATTACTAACAGACTAGGAACAACAGGGAGATGAAGTTAACATTTCTTGGTTCAGCAAAGAGCCAGCCAACCCTCTACTTGTGTATATGATTCTTCCAAACAAGGAGATATCGAAGCAGACTTCATCTGTTCTGCGGGTAGGCTGCCAAAATTCTGCAGTGAACTTTAGACATGACATTAGAAGCCAAAAAGTCTGCCTAAGAAGTTTTAAATATTACACATATCAATCATTTGATGAATAAAAAAAAAATCAAAGACAGAAACACTTTTGTTTTGTTTATCTCAGGTTTTGGAGATAATTATTATATAAGAGGGGTACATGATAAATCAAGAAGATCTTTTGCATATACAATAAGACAGAAAATGTATGAGAATAATGTGGTTGTTAAAGTACATAATCTAGATTTCACAATGACTTGTAAAATGCTTGTAGATATATTGTACTAACAGCATGGGTTTCAGATATGAATATTTATAGCAAACTACCTGTACTTATGAAGAGCTCATGAATATTGATGAAGATGGGAATCATATTGGTCTGCTGTTTACTTTTTCTAATGTTACAAACTTAATAGAATTGTAGACCGCATCCTATCAATGTTTATTTATTAAAGGTACATATTTAACATTTATTACACACACTTTTACAGCTCTAATTAACTAAGACTCCAAACTGTGACTAATATGCAATTAAATGAGTTTTCAATAGCTTCAGAGATGTTTTGTTAATGTGATGTGTTCTAGAATTTCATTTGCAGACTCATATTTCACATTTATGATAAAGTATTGCTAGAATGTGGTTTCTATAATAGCTGTGTGTTATACACATTAGATCCTATTAAAGAGAGAAGCGAAAAAATCATTTTATATTTTACCAAACCAACAAATATAAATGATCCCAGTACAGATTATCTATGCCCACTTTTTCCAGTGCAAGGTGGATGAAAGTCTGGACAATCCCTGTATCAATGGGCATCCAATTGGAATCATATACATAAGCCCATAATCACATTAGGGACGCCAATAAACCTTACATAATCTTTTGGGTCCACAGGAGGAAGCACAATAAAGTACAACAAGAACATGCATCGAAAAACAAGACAGCATACTCAGGAATTTAACTAAAGAAAAGGACACGCTTATTCCTTCCCTGAGGAGAACTAAAATCTATGGCATTCAAATGGTAACAAATATTATGTAAATTAACTTTAAAAGCATCACTCTTATTAAAATGCTTTAAATCTTCAGGGGAAATAAAAACTATTTATTATCTAAAAACTTTAAAACAAGTATTATGTACCAAATGCTACCCAAGAATATGGCTGGCTTTCTTTCATTATAGCATTTGACACTCCTTGCAGTCTTCTGGTATTATGAACAACTGATGGACACTGTCATTCACTAGAATTACATTAAGCAGGGTACTGTTGTCGATTATTAGCCAATTATTGTATCAAATGAAATAGCAATGTATAAATTATGCTCTGGTTAAAGTTTTTCTAGTGTACTGCAAGCCTTTTTTGAAGATTTCACTCTTAGATTAAATAATTTCTTTCACTTACTGTCTGGATCACTGATGTGTCTGGAGTTGCCCACAAATTGTTAGCAACCCCTTTTTATGAGTTGTACAGAATAGGGTTATGTGTTTTACAACATGTTAAGATGGCACACATTTTTACTATATGTCCACAAAACAATGATAATCCTTAAGAAACAGCATAGCCACATCATAACATACCCAAAATTGTTTAATCTAATTCAGAACCTACCTAGGCAGCTCTGGGTGCCAAGCCTCTGCAGGGCCTACTCATGCACACATCTATACTCATGTGCAAACACTAGGTCAATGAATGTCAATACCAGATGACAGAAACTGATGGGAATAACAGGATATAGCAAAAGAAAATATGTATCACTTCCACTGGGAGTTAATAATTATCAGCTAACCGTTTCTGCCCCATCTCTGGCCTCTCCCAGCACTTAGTGTTTGCTTGTAGTCATGTCAATTTGGTATTGCTAGTATGCGATATTCATCATGTATCATTTATAAGAAAGAGGGACAGCCATGCTCTGTCATCATTGTGCCTAATCAGCCTTTATAAAAGCTTGTAGTTTTCTTTAAGGATTTTATATTTACCAGTTTCAGTTACTAGCAGTCACTTACTGCTTTGTTTTATGCCTAAATACGTTTACTGTTCATTTGCTTTTCACCCTCTATCTTTATACTACTCTTTTGGATGTACAGCTATTAATTTAATTCATTTTTTTGTATATTATTAATATTAAATTCATAATTTGTATTTCACTTTGGCTGCTCCTTATCCCAGAAATTCTTCTGAATTTTCTTTTGCAACCTGACTCCTTTTTCAGTCTATACTCAAGGGCCTGAATTACTACTCTTCAGGAGTTGATTTCTGAGGGCTATATTAAGCAAACTACATGACCTTATGGTGCAATAAGTCAGTGAATGTTTTCAAACAACACAGTTAATATAGGTGATATAACATCATGCAGTGAACCTTTGAGGAACAGTGCATCTTTGTTTTCTTTTTCTGATGAATAATGCATCAAATCATGGAATGGTTCCAGAAAAAGACTAAATTAAGTTCAGCCGCCTCTCCTTTTATCAGGTATCAATCCAGTTGGACATCCGTGACAAAAAGATATTTAGAACAAAAGAAAATTAATCATCAATTTTAAACCATTATCCGCTTATGTGTGACCTATGACCTTTTCAGCAAACACTTTCATGACTTCATGTAGGAATTTCCTGTTTGAGATAAAACAACAGCAATGATGCAGCCAGCACCAGAGTACAATTCCACTCATTTATTAAGATCAGAGCCTTGAGATCTAACCCCGCATCAGTATATTAGTATCAGCCAAAATACAGATTTAATTATTACATATGTGACAGGAGGCCAAAGCCATTACCTGGCCAGGATGCCAAAAGAATGGAAGGACCAGGGAAGACAGCGTCAATGATGCAATACCTCCCCTGGGACGCTAGAGGGCAGCCCTCCTGGGTGGCTGTGGCACCACACATTCCTGCAGGGCACCCTGGGAGCTGGAGTTTGGTACAGTCCTGCTGGGTTCCATGGGGGCCACCAGGGGGTGCTGCAGAGCCCTATAACAGATTCTACCACACCTGGGAGTGATTCCAGGTAATCTTGATGAGCCTATAAAGGGAGCCAGTCACCACCACTTAATGGCCTGAGTCGGGTGGAAGCAGATGAAGCTCGTGAGGAGGAGTGGAGATGGAAGGACTGGCAAAGAGAAGGGACTGTGGTGCTGTATGGACTGTGCTGTACTTTGGGGAAGTGAAGAAAAAACTCTTCCCCAACTGTAAATAAATTGTGTGCTGTGTGATGGCCTGCCTGCCTGGGTTGGGGTTGCTGTACCCACCGCAGGCTTCACACATAAAACCATGGGTCTCTCAGGCACCTACTGTCCAGGAAAATGTATTGGCTAGGAACTGCCTAAACTCAAACAGCAACACATCCCATTTAGAATTGCTGGAAACTACATATACTGTGGGATTCAAACAAGAGACTCTGTAGCTGTATGGGCAGGTTCTTGTTATAAAGCACAAGGCTAGCAAGCCATTCAAACAACATTTCTCTGTATACCTTTACTATTCTATTTAGGACTGGGCATTATGCCCAAAACACTTTTCTAAGTAATGGTTGTGATCTGTTGGCTTTTGTGGAAGAAGCACATGTACACTTCCTTGGTGATTATTTCTAATTTAGCACATTAGTCTAGAGACAGCAAAACCCCTCATGTGTCAGAAGAATTTTTAAAATCAAAAGGTATTCTCCAGCCACATTCTAACTGTTGTAATCTCTTGTCTTCTGCCCAATCTAACTACAAGATATGTTAACTTTATTTTCTCAATTCATTGTGTTGGCCTTTTGTTGAGCAAATTATATTTGCCTTTTCATAGCTTATTGGTGATTTGCCCTGTCTAGTCATGACTAGAAAAAGATCAAATGGAAGTGTTAACATTAGATTTATTAAAAATGGCTGCACTCATTTTCTTGTCAAAAATACAGCACGCTAGTAACAGGACATTTTCTGTTCAATCCTTAATAGGGTTGCATGGTTTACAGATACTGAAAAAACCTACAGAAATAGCCAGTTTTTTTTAAACAGTACAGTACCAGGATTTCTTTAATTTTGGTACCAAAAGTAAATGGTAGTTTTCAAGTACTGTTCACTTGTCATCTATTAGTACTAGTAGGAAATCCAAGGGGGAATGAAACCCCGCCCCCAACACCCCCTCAAGTCTTCAATTGTTTGACTTAATATACATATTATATCTAGCTTGTGTCACCAAAGAGGGAACCCCCGCCTCACAGTCTTTGAACATATATAAATGCAGTGGGTACTCCAACAGGGAAAGTGGAGTGTAGCGTAGTAGGGAGGGGAGCAACTATACAGGGAGGTTTGCACATTTTCAGGCTAGAGTAATAAAGCAGATATGAGAAAGTTGTCAGAGTAGTTATTACTTATTTGCTTTGGAACTATTTTTGTACAAGTTCCAAAAGCTGGTATCAATACCAAAATTTTAGTAACAATCCTGGAAGAATCTAATCAATAACATTTTAGAATAAGCAATTAAATTGGGGAAAAGTGTTTTCTCCCCCTTTATTTTTTCCTACTCTTTTAAGTTTTACTCTGGCTGTTGGCCTAGCTCTGGGTGGGGGTTGATTTGAATTTAGTTTTGTCAAGTTTGACTCGCTTGTATGGAATGTTATGTGCTTTTAATAAATTCAATAAAATGTTAAAAAAAAAAATTAGTAACAGTCAAATTCTAGTCCTTAAGCTGCACTTTAACAACTATTTTTGGACATCCACCACAAATAATGTTTCTCCAACTGTGAGATAAATCCTTCCAGATTTGATCCCTATCTTGGGCTATTTATAACCAATTAATATATAACTGAAAGCAAGTCTTTACCAGTCAATTCAATTTTAATAAACAAAACATACAAAGGAGGGTTGGACAAAGGAAGAACAAAACTGTGCAATTTTTGGTAAACACTTTTTCTAAATCTTGCCCAATCCCCATAGTACATACTTGTGCCTTTTCAACTCTCTTGTTGCATTACTTCCTTGCCAACTTAGCTGTTGCCTAAACTCACCTCTTGATTTTAAACTCATGGAACCACCGGTAAGTAAAATTCTTTAGATCCTCTGGATGTGCTCTCTGGAAATCCTGAGGACCTGTTCTCAGAATGTCTTCCGATGCTTCCAGGTATCTCTGCATCTGTGGGACTCTATATAAAATGTAGCTGGGTCTCATATTTTCCATATAGGAACCATCTACTGCCACACAATAGATTGGTGGAATACTGTTGACCTTCTGTCAATTCTTATGTTTATTTTACTTCAGTGAATAATTATTTCCACAGCATCCTCTAAGTAAATGTCTTTTTTGTTTGTTTAAGTAAAGATCTTCAGTTACTAGCATGCATTTTTTTTTCATGAACCCACAAAGCTGATTCTATTGCTTGTTTTGGCAACCCCTTGCCACCCATGTGTTCAGTATTCACTATAGCATACAAGTACTTCATGCTTCAAAATAGTCCTAGTCTTTTCCATCCTATAGGAGGGAGTCTAATAGTATTTTTTCTATTATTTTAATGTCAACTACTTTACTTAAGTACACTAAAAGAGATCTTTCAACTAAGACAGATTTCTTAAAGCACTTAACTTTCATTTGTATTCAGTTTTCCATGTATGTTCAGTTTCCATTTTACAACATGTAATTACCTTTACAGATAAACTTACAATTTCAGATTTCTTAAGAAAAAAATGTCTGTACATTGTTAGCAAACTGATCAAAGTATCATATATAAGCTTTGTTGTATCACTGCAAATCAGATTTTGAAGAAAATCACCTGAAAGTTCAGAAGATAACAAATATTCAAATAAGTAAGCCCCAAGCAATGGAGTTGCAAAGAATGCCAACATAAATGTTTTTATCTCAGGTCTTAATGATCTGAGCCAGTCGACACAAGAAAAGAAACACGCAGTCGCAAGGATCAAGGCTCTTATATTCAAAAACAAAATTTGCTATTTGGTCAAGTGCATTCCCAAATGGAAGCCCTGACCTTCTGCAACAAAGTCATTCATTACACAATAAGTACAACAAAAAAGGGACAGCCTAAGGCCTGAAAACATTAGGTGAGTACACACTGAAAAAAGAAAATACATTTAAAAGATGACACTTATTGCAGACCATGGACTCCATTGTAAAGTATTGTGAACAATTCAAGGAAAATACTGTAGAATGTGAACTGTCTCTTTCTCTTTTTTCCTCATTCCTATTATTCTAAAGGCCATTCAATACAGAGGATCGTATTACTAAATTTGTTTTAAATGACAGGGATTCATCGGTTTTATTTAACTTTTCAAACTAGGTGAATGCAATCAACATTTTTGAGGTGACTACATTAGGACAATAATTCCCACACATATGCTAGGCTTTCTCCTTTAAAATGACTGTTTCATTGTTACTATCAAAATGTTGTAAGTAAAGTTAGACAGTGACTAAGCACAATAAAAAGTTAAATATTCTTTATATTGCAAATGATTGAAATTATAATCCACTATAAAAGGTCTTGTTCCTGTACACTAGTCATTGGACAAGTTTCGGTTTAGTCCTTTAGTTGCAGTTTAATCCCTGCTTTGAAATGGTGGCCACAAATTATATTTTGTAAACTGTGTGATATCTGCACCTTCCAAACATTTTATTTGCTTTTTGCCTGTTATTACCATTAAGATATAGGCAGACCAAACAGCAATCCAAATCTTTACCAAAATAATTAGGATCAACAATTAGGAAATTTCTAGCAAAGGTCAGGGCCAACTTGATCACAAAAAAAGTGTGCAAGGAGAAAAAAATCCATTGTATAGAGGGGATAAAAAGCATAGGGAAGTCCAGGAGGAAACACATGGATTGAGAGAGTGGATCACTAGAGACAATTGAGGAAATAAGAGATAGAGATAAAAGCTGAGAAGGATGGGGAGTAGAGAACTGCTGTAAAATGGGTTACACTTCTTTTATTCAGTAGCGCTAAAAGCTTAAAATAATAACTGTCAATAATTATGTTGACAAATTATGCTATTAAGAGCATTCACTGGAGTTTTTTTTTTTTTATTAAAGATACAGTATCCAAAGTCAAACTTATTATTTAGTAGATTGGGACAGCTAATGAATGCTTTAAACCAGGGTTCTTTAATTACAGTCCTGGAGGGCTACAGGTTTTCATTCCAGCCAGTTTCCTAATTAGAATGCAGTCTTTCATAATAATGAAACTTTGCATTTAACTATATGCTTTGTTAGGGCTTTCATTCATCAAAGACAAATTTTAGTTACATTGTTGATGAGAGGTCCTCAGTTACAGTCCTGGAGGTCCACAGGGGCTGCAAGTTCTCACTTCAACTAATTTCTTAATTAGAAATCATTTATTTACTACTAAAGCAATACATTTAAGGGCTTAATTTTAGTTATCTTGCCTGTTGCTACTCAGAACCCTTAATTGTATATTTTAGTTTTTAGCAGTCGCATTTAAGTTTTAACTGTTGTCTGTTTTTTAACCAAACATTAATTAATAATGGAATGCAGATAACCAATAAACCTGCAGCTCTCCAGTTAATGTGCTTCCTTTTAAACCTGTGCATATGCAGTATGAAGGATTGGTGTTAAAAATGATTGTTCTAGACCATAAAACACATGAATAATGTTGTCAGAGAAGGAAAATTACAATTTCTCATGGATAAATGAGAAGTCAAGCAAAATGATACCTTTTATTGGCCAACTAGAAAGATTACAATATGCCAGCTTTCAAGGCAACTCAGGCCCCTTCTTCAGGCAAGATATAATACAGAAACAGGAAATCCGTGTTTATATAGACACTAAGACGGGTACAGCATTGGAAAACATTGAAGTGAGACATCTTAAATCTAAAAAATTAATAGACCTTTCCAGGCCTATTCATAATGATTCATAAGATGCACACAGGTAGATTATATCCTATGCAGGACGGTCAATCTAAAGGCAAATGTAGACTGAAAAGGGGTAGCAGGGGAAAGCGTAGTTAGGCAGCATAGGATGGTGGTCTGAAGGATGATGTTGGAGATCAAAAAGAGGAGGAGTGTGAGGACAGAGCCAAGGATCAAATGGTGGAAGTTGAAAAAGGAAGACTGCAAGGTTGAGTTCAGGGAGGAGGTAAGACAAGTACTGGGTAACAATGAAGAGTTACCGGACAGCGGAAGTAGTAAGGATGACAGCTAGAAGGGTGCTTGGCGTAACATCTGGACAGAGTAAGAAGGAAAAGGAAAGCTGGTGGTGAAATGGGCAAGTACAGGAGGGTATACAGAGGAAGTGTTTGGCAAAGAAGTAGTAAGATAGTCAAAGTGATGCAGAAAGTAGAAAGGAGTACAAGGAGATAAAGTTTAAGGTGAAGAGAGAGGTGGCGAAGGCTAAAGAAAAGACATTCTGAGCTGAATGCAAGGTTGGATACTAAGGATGGAGCTGGGAAAGATGTGCAGCAGGTTAGGGTGATAAAGGATAAAGACGGAAACGTACTCACAAGCAAGGAGAGTGTTGAACAGATGCAAAGAGTACTTTGAGAGGCTGATGAATGAAGAAAATGAGAGAGAGAGAAGGTTGGATGAGTGAATCAGGAAGTACAATGGATCAGCAAGGAGGAAGTAAGGACAGCTATGAAAAAGGATAAAGAATGGAAAGGTTAGGAGAGATGGCAATGGAGTTTTTAAACCAGATTGTTTAATGCAATCATTTACTGGTAGAGATTTTTAAGATTAAAGGGTATGACTATGTGCAGAGCTGAAATAACTACAGAGGGATAAAATTGATGAGCCACAGCATGAAGTTATGGGGAAGAGTAGTGGAAGCTAGGTTAAGAAGTGAGGTGATGATTAGTGCGCAGCAGTATGGTTTCATGCCAAGAAAAAGCACCACAGATGCAATGTTTGCTTTGAGGGTGTTGATGGAGAAGTATAGAGAAGGACAGAAGGAGTTCCATTGTGTCTTTGTGGACCTGGAGAAAGCGTATGACAGAGTGCCAAGAAAGGTGATGTGGCAGAGAAGTATGTAAGAGTTGTGAAGGATATGTACTGTACGAGGGAAGTGTGACAATGGTGAGGTCTGCTGTAGGAGAGACAGATGCATTTAAGGTGGAGGTGGGATTACATCATAGTTCAGCTCTGAGCCCTTTCATATTTGCAATGTTGATGGACAGGTTGACAGAGAAGATTAGACAGGAGTCCCCGTGGACTAAGATGTTTGCTGATGACACTGTGATCTGTAGCGAGGGTGGGGAACAGGTTGAGGAGACCCTGGAGAGGTGGAGATAAGCTCTGACTAAACTAAAACTAAACTAAACTAACTAGAGAGGAGAGGAATGTGGGTTACTAGGAACAAGACAGAATAAATGTGTGTAAATAAGAGGGAGGTCAGACGAATGGTGAGGTTGTAGGAAGTAGAGTTGGTGAAGGTGGATGAGAGGTGAGGAAGGGAATGCATGAAGGGTAAAGTGGGTGGAGAACATTGTCAGAAGTGATTTGTGACAGACGGTAACAGCAAGAGTGAAAGGGAAGGTCCACAGGACGGTAGAGAGACCAGCTATGTTATATGGGTTGGAGACAGTGGCACTGACCAAGAAACAGGAGACAGAGCTGGAGGTGGCAGAGTTAAAGATGTTAAGATTTGCAGTGGGTGTGATGAGGATGGACAGGATTAGAAATGAGGACATTAGAGGGTCAGCTCAAGTTGGACAGTTGGGAGACAAAGTCAGAGAGGCAAGATTACATTGGTTTGGACATGTGCAGAGGAGAGATGCTGGGTATATTGGGGAAAAAGATGTTAAGGATAGAGCTGCCAGGCAAGAGGAAAAGAGGAAGGCCTAACAGAAGGTTTATGGATGTGGTGAGAGAGGACATGAAGGTGATGAGTGTAACAGAGCAAGATGCAGAAGACAGAAGGATATGGAAAAAGATGATCTGTGTGGCGAACCCTAATAGGAGTAACCGTAAGAAGAAGAGGAAGAAGTTTTAGTTATTTTAAAACCTTTTTCCTGATCTAGGTATGTAAAACATTTTAAGAAGCTACATCATCAGTATAGTTAGACTAGAAAACAAGTTTAGTTTTATTTTTGAGCAATGGTGGAGCAAATAAGTGCTGGAAATGTATTTGTTTCTCTGTACTACGTTCATTGTTGCGATAATAATTACCTAAATATTATAATTCCCATGCCAACTATAAAGAATGGCTGCAAAAACCTCTTTTCATAAGAGGAAAAAACCACAGCTTGTTTTCCTTTCCTTCAAGTCCAAAACAAACACTTGATATCTGAATTATTGATGTTATGGCTCATTTTGTTGCTAGTTGATGTGGTGCTACTTCCTGCATTTGAAGGAGAGAAAAGTATTCTTTGGTGTGCCAAAAAATGTGGACACTGATTTGGTTATCAGCAAAATGTAACTGGAACTTGTTCCACGTTTTGTGGTTTTTATTATTTTTTTTTCCCTTTTTTCCTGTTGGCACTGCACAATAAAAGAAAACAAATTCAAACAGACATCCAGACTGTATACATTGGCATCAAAAGTAGGCTCATTCAGCTTAGCACAAACTGAAGTTCAAGCTGTTGTTTAAATACACACACAACCTTCCATATACAAAGAAATTAACTGGACAGTCTCCTTCAACTGTTCGTGTTGACACTGGGTAAGCTGGTATTTGTAATAGTGGGTGTTTCTTCCTATATCTCAAATACATGCAGGGTAGATCTAGTTGTAACCGGTAACTGGCACGGTGTGAGTGACTGAATATGCTTACAATTAATCACTGCTCAGAGTTGAACTGGAATCAAAGGATGGAACTGTTTTGTAGATTTCACCTATTCACAATGTAACTGTTTGAGTTTTCCACAGATCAGGTTAACAGAGAACTTTAAGTTGGCTTCATATGGGTTGCCTCATGAAGAACTGGTATCACATCCAAGACTGGCTCCCACGCTGTGGCCAATGCTGGATTAGAACCCAGCCCCCTCCTGTGACTCTGAACAGAATGAAGGAGATTTAACAGATAAAAGGACATGTAACAAATACATTGTCATGAAATGAATACCCAACTATATTTAAATTAAATTCAGTGGCTAATCTTGACACAGAGAGCTGAACCTGATGTATGAAAAACTATTAATGAAGAAGTCACAATCGGTAGTTGCCTGTATGAAGAGGCCTACTGCAGTATGATGTGCAAACTGTTTGCCGTTTGTAGCTAAAACATAAAATACACTCATATATTTTGATTACAATTATTAATAAAATGAATAAAGTTTTTAAATTGAATACCATTTTTGTTTACAGACATTTTTAATAACTCTTGGTTACTATATCTGCTTTCTGCTCTGCTTGAAAAATATTGGCATTTTGTCAAAAGTAAACTTCCCTGGTTTTTATGAACATTGCTCCCTGTTTTACATTTCTGAAAGCCTTACACAAAGATGTACTGCCAAAGCATTTTTTTTCAAAGCATTCTTACAATTCCTGTCCATTTCAGAGGATAAGAGACAAACACAATCCTCCCTGCTGCTTTAACTATAAACACATTCTATCTGAATAGGAAAAATCTGTAGATGAAACCAGATGCTTTAGCAAATGAATAGCGCATGGACAGCATTCCTAGAAGCACGAAGATACACTTACTTAACAAACTTGCATTTATGCATATACACACACAGTTGTACAATGCACAGTTTCATTCTATAAAATCATTTGAACACTTAATTTATGTTTACCAATACATATAGCTTATATCATCTTATTTAATCTCTCCTTCAACATGCACATTAATTTGAAATTTATCAACACTCATTCCATTCGCTGTGATCAAGGCCTCTCAATGATGAGCATTACCAACTCTTTTATTTTCTTGACAGTTTACTTTTTCTTAGTTTTTTTGGTAATGGACATGTTTTATAATATTCGCAGGATTCATCATCATTTATTTGATAATTCAGCAAAGCTTAAATCTCTAAGTACCAGCCACCCATTTTAGAACCCACTTATCTGGTGTAAGGTTGTGGGGAGATGGCACCAATCCCTGGATTGAGTGTAAGGTGGAAAGCAAC
The DNA here is from genome assembly GCA_026402145.1 of Polypterus bichir lapradei. Lineage (NCBI taxonomy): Eukaryota > Metazoa > Chordata > Cladistia > Polypteriformes > Polypteridae > Polypterus > Polypterus bichir. The sequence continues at coordinate 40,643,393 of JANRMT010062822.1, forward strand.
CTGAAAGGACATCAGGTCATTGCAGGGAATACTCATTCACACCTGGCCAATCTGAACCCTCCAAAACTGCTTCTTTGGTCAAATTCTTTATTAGCAGCAATTTCTGAAATGTTATCTCCCATAGTTGGGTCTGGCGGGGCCGTGAGTTGGTATCATTGTGTTTTCTGGTGCTGTGCTACAGGACTTGACACATGAGTGGAAGGTTGGTCATATGCACAATTTGGTTTTGTTATTTCGTATATACTATACTGTCTATACAGTAATTTCTTGCTACTACATATACTGTTAGTTTTTGATTATAGTGCCAAAAAATTGATTATAATTTATAAACACCATTTAACCTATTGTACAAGTTCCTTTTGTATAGGTTTTTTAGGTTCAGGTGAAAATGCCCATTTAGACACTGCGAGAATATGAAAACACTGCATTGTCAGTAGTACCCAAACTGTTACTTGAACCCAAGTCCTTGGAGCTGTGAAGAAGCAGTGCTAATTCCTGCAACACATTTTGAAAAAACCTAGAGTTTTCCATAAAAACTAGATAGGCCATAATATGGACTGTTTTCAGGTTCTTTTTTCATTTACTTCTAGCCCTACAGAAAATTACTTCACCAATTAGAGTACAACCTATTGATTTCTGCACTGCTATGGTCTTACACATTTCAGACAATCTCTGATCAGTTATGAGGTTGGTAGTTTCTCAACCAGCTCATGAAAAACAAAAATGGAATACACAGATCATCATTTTGTGGTGTGTTTCTTTACAGCAATTGCCCTTGATGTTGCTCTTATTCTGATCATTTAAATTTAATCAGATAAAAAGAACTGGGATTCAGGATTATGGATTTGAATCTTAGCCTGGTCTTTATTATTACTACTGCCTACTATTTGGCTGACACCTTTATCCTAGGGAACCTATAACATTTCAGAGATTCAGAAAGAGCTGGTTATGTTTTTTCAGTTGGTGCACAGGCAAGTGAAGTGAATTGCTCATGGTCACACAGTGTCAGGAGCGCGAGTTGAAACAACAGCCACAAGGTTTGAAGTCCAAAGGCTTAACCACTACACCCCGCTGCCTGATCTCCATTTTTGCATGGAAGTTTTAGCACATCCACTGTTTTTCTTTCGCATCCTAAGGAAAAATGTGTTGCGTTAATCTGAGAATAAACTGGGCCTGTATAAATGAGTGTCTGTATGCCTGTATTTTAGTAGATTCTCTTTCCAGTTCAGTAGATACTCAAACCTTAAATGTTATCCTTTAGGTTTCTATTTTTTTTATTATTGTTATTTGTGTGGAATCTTATTTTGCTGATTTCTCTGCAGGCAATATTCAAACATGAATTTATAATAAATGAATACATTATAATAAATATCTATTTTCTAACTCTACTTATTAAGATATACCAGATTCTGAAGTAATAAATGTTTTATCATCCAATTGATTTTTTGGCAAACTATAAATCTGTTAGTGTTTTTTTTATACTTTATCATTTCCATACAAATTGGAAAGCAAGGCACTCTTTTATCCAAAGACCCTTACACATACCACTGTTTCTATATTTCTGCTTTTGCAGCAGTGGCAGATTAAAGGACTTGCTAAGAGTTACACATGGTGTGGGTTGTTAATGAGGACTGTGAGCACCTGCCACCATACAGTACTTATTCTACAGTACACTGAATATGGTAGGTTTATAAGGTCAACATTCTTGCATGTATAGAATACAGTCAAATTTTTTGCTTGCAAGTGTTGTTCTAAACCGTGTTCTTCCAGTTAAACTAATCAGATAGTCATATATTTTTTCACTATTCTAACTCTCAATATCTAGTGGTGGAGCAGTTATGGAATTTAGAATTTACCGTTATTACGTTATATTTTGTGTAGAAGTAATTCTATAAAGTTCAGATTAAATTTCTCTCCATTGCATTTGTGCAAAAATACTTCGTTAAAACCAGCAGGATACACTGTATTTTTGCCATCGTAACAGAAATTTTCCTGGGCCAAGAAACTATCTGACTGGCAAGGCCAGTATCTGAGATGCTGTGTCATGTTTTCCGGGCTGAGTACTTCCTTCCTTGTCCCACCACTGGCATTAATACAAAAGTTATAAGGTTAAATCAAAAATAGGTACAGAATTGGTACATAATAATAGTAATGGCTTTAATTCGATGGTATCATTTAAAAGCGTACCGTACGAGACATATGGAACTAGTTTTTTTTTAAAAAAAGGAACTTATGGTGCATTATGAAGAAGAGTATTGATTAGAATAACAAGTTGGAGAACCCCTTTAAACTGACCCAGGGTTTGCTGGGGATCGATATCTTATCCCTGCAGTATCAGGCAAAAGGAAAGAACCAACCCTGGAAACAAAAGCAACCTGCTGAAGGGCACAGTGACAAAAATACACACTCTGACATTCCCTCTCATATGGATGCATTTTAGGCATCCATATGCCAAAGACAGGAACCAATTCTGAATGAGGCTCCAGTCCATCACAGGGTTATTCACAAGTTAAAGTCACCAATTAACATAACTTAGTTGGCAGAAAAAGGTTTAAAGAATACAATACACCTGAGAAAACCAAATAACAAAAGAAGGAAGTGGAGGTGAGGGACAGACAAAAAAACCATTAGAAGCAAAATCTGTATGTCCTCACAGAAACAGGAAAGAAAAAAATAATAAATTTGATAAAACTGGCCTAGACGCAAAATACACACCTTGACAAGAAAATTCTGGAAGCATTTTATAAACTAAAGCACTCCTAACATATGTGAAATTGGAAGGTTTTTTTTCTGCAAAATGTTGTAACACATGAGCTTTTAGCTGCACATACACAGAGATGGTTCTTATTTCCTTCTAACCTGCTGTGCTTCTATTAGTTTGTACGGCAAAAATAAATGTTCCCTGCTGTTTTAAAATATATGGTGGTATAAAAGAAAACAAAATATAAGTGGCTACATTGGCTTAACAGAATTTTATTTTTTTCTATATATTAAATGTTTCAGTGACTGGTAAAAATGGACATATAAAGCTAAAACAATATTTATGAAATCATACTTAACATATAATGAAATAGAGGATATTTGTGATTGGGCAATAAGCCAAGCTAAAAACTACTGCTAAACTACATTTATAAAGTTTAGTATATTAGGAAGCAGGTTCACTTTACAGTGGTGTGTGTGTGTTTCCAATAACCAAATTAACGGATAGCATGGCCTACTGCCAACACTAAGCAAGCAATTTAACTTGTTATTGCTCCATTTACTTATATGTAATTATATAGTATCTTTTTTTTTAATCTGGGGTAGCGGACTGGAGTACTGATGACACTGCTAACTTACAGGTATAGTACTGCAGGTCCAAATCCCCCATCTAATCACTGTGTGGCAGTGACTATGTAGGCTCTTCACAAAGTCTGCCGTCATCTCCCTAAAAACATACATGTTAGCATAACTAGTAATTGTAAATTGTCACTTGTGAGCCCCTTATAAAATTAATTAATTAATTAATTAATTAATTAATTGATAAATCTCTCTATTTATAAAAAAAAAAATCCCGTGTGAGAGAAAGACGGGAAATGAGACGTGATCTTCACGTTAAGATCACGGAAGACACTTAAAAGACCCGCGAGACGAAAGAGATCGGACACGGAGCGTCTCGCAGGGACCTTAAACATGAGACTTTGTGCCATGAGATTGACCCAGGACCACCTCGCGATGACGTAGAACATGAGATTCTTGCAAGACACGCCCTACTTACAACCAATATCAAATAAGCCCACAGGCAGCAAAACACTCAGTCGTGTAAAGGAGGCTTTGAGCACACACAGATCCAGGGCTGTCAGCGCATATAAAATGTATAAGGTCAATACGTTATAAATGAAATGTCGATGACTAAGCGAAGAAGAAAGCAGCATGGAGAAAAGAGACTCAAAAGCATTGGAGAGAAAAATGAGCAAAAAAGAAAAAGAATAATCTAGGTGCAAATTCATAAAATAAGGAAAGTATTTATCAGCCCAGAACAAGTGGAAATGAAAAAAAAAGCATGTCCAATCGGGCTCAGAATTAAAAGACAGAGTAAAAGACAAAGTAGAACTTCATAAAGATGTACACAAACGTTGGCGCTATACACATGCAGAGCAAGTTAGAGATTATGAAAGCAGTGTAATTTGAAAGGCTCAAAAAAAAAAGTTGGAGCGATACACATGTGGAGAAATTTAAAGAATATGAAAGTAGGGAAATCAGAAAGTATAAAAAAAAAAAAAAAAAAAAAAAAGTAAAGATCGCAGTAGCGCAAACAAACGGAAATTATTACTCAAAAAAGGGAAAATAATCACCACGGACCAGGAGTCATTGAAAAAAAAAGCAGGACAAAGCGAGGTCCGAAATGAAAGACAGAGTAGAAAACAAAGTAAAACGTCATAAAGAGGTTAAAAAACAAGGGGGCCAAACACATGCAGAGCAGGTTAGAGATACTGTAATGAAAACTGGAATTCAAAAGACTCCAAAAAAATGTAGGTGTGAAACACATGCAGAGCAAAATACAGAATATGAAAGCAGAAAAAAACTACAGTGTCAAAACAAAGAAAGTAAACATCGCATTAGCGCAAAAAAGAGAAATTATTACTCAGAGAAAAAATGAAAAGGCAAATAGAGATCGAATATATGGACATAGGTGATATGTCAGAAGTATAGAGTGGTCCAGATCAAATTATGCAATTTTCATGATGCTATAAGTCTATTAAGTTTATTACACAGAAAATCACCCGAAAAATTCCGGACCATCGAGAAGTGTGCGAACTGACGACATTAAGAATCATCTTCGCGCCGAATTGGAATCGTCCCAGCATAAATCAAAGTCATTCAGACGATCTGGATCTGCATAATTAGATCTGGACCACCCTGTATGTAAATATTGTAAGGCTTTGAAGTTTAAGTCAGAGAATTTCAAAAACGTGGTTTACCTCACATGCATTTATTGGTTACTTTGCAAAAAAAAATTATTAACTGCTGATGATGTAGATCATTTGGTCTGTGCTGAAATTCCAAACAGAGAAACCTGTCCTGAATTATGGTACAAAGTCATGAAACACGTCTCACTGACCTAATTTAAAAGATTCAGCATATTGGGACTCGAAAGATTCCAAATATTGTTTTTACAAAAGTTCTGAAATAGAAGTGAAACTAATGAAATAGCAATAATTCAAAGAAAAAAAAATCTTAAAAGTGTGTAGCCAGAAAACCAAACACAGAGGTTGGCGACCGAAGCGAGCAGGCAGCAAAGCCCCCTAGTAAATAAATAAATAAGACCACACCCAAAAGTTGTCTGTGTGGATTTTGTACAGTGCATCCGGAAAGTATTCACAGCGCATCACTTTTTCCACATTTTGTTAAGTTACAGCCTTATTCCAAAATGGATTAAATTCATTTTTTCCTCAGAATTCTACACACAACACCCCATAATGACAACGTGAAAAAAGTTTACTTGAGATTTGTGCAAATTTATTAAAAATTAAAAAATTGAGAAAGCACATGTACATAAGTATTCACAGCCTTTGCCATGAAGCTCAAAATTGAGCTGAGGTGCATCCTGTTTCCCTGATCATCCTTGAGATGTTTCTGCAGCTTAATTGGAGTCCACCTGTGGTAAATTCAGTTGATTGGACAGGATTTGGAAAGGCACACACCTGTCTATATAAGATCCCACAGTTGACAGTTCATGTCAGAGCACAAACCAAGCATGAAGTCAAAGGAATTGTCTGTAGACCTCCGAGACAGGATTGTCTCGAGCCACAAATCTGGGAAAGGTTACAAAAAAATTTCTGCTGCTATGAAGGTCCCAATGAGCACAGTGGCCTCCATCATCCGTAAGTGGAAGAAGTTCGAAACCACCAGGACTCTACCTAGAGCTGGCCGGCCATCTAAACTGAGCGATCAGGGGAGAAGGGCCTTAGTCAGAGAGATGACCAAGAACCCGATGGTCACTCTGTCGGAGCTCCAGAGGTCCTCTGTGGAGAGAGGAGAACCTTCCAGAAGGACAACCATCTCTGCAGCAATCCACCAATCAGGCCTGTATGATAGAGTGGCCAGACGGAAGCCACTCCTTAGTAAAAGGCACATGGCAGCCATCCTGGAGTTTGCCAAAAGGCATCTGAAGGACTCTCAGACCATGAGAAACAAAATTCTCTGGTCTGATAAGACAAAGATTGAACTCTTTGGTGTGAATGCCAGGCATCACGTTTGGAGGAAACCAGGCACCGCTCATCACCAGGCCAATACCATCCCTACAGTGAAGCATGGTGGTGGCAGCATCATGCTGTGGGGATGTTTTTCAGCGGCAGGAACCGTGAGACTAGTCAGGATAAAGGGAAAGATGACTGCAGCAATGTACAGAGACATCTTGGATGAAAACCTGCTTCAGAGCGCTCTTGACCTCAGACTGGGGTGACGGTTCATCTTTCAGCAGGACAACGACCCTAAGCACACAGCCAAGATATCAAAGGAGTGGCTTCAGGACAACTCTGTGAATGTCCTTGAGTGGCCCAGCCAGAGCCCAGACTTGAATCCGATTGAACATCTCTGGAGAGATCTTAAAATGGCTGTGCACCGACGCTTCCCATCCAACCTGATGGCGCTTGAGAGGTGCTGCAAAGAGGAATGAGCGAAAATGGCCAAGGATAGGTGTGCCAAGCTTGTGGCATCATATTCAAAAAGACTTGAGGCTATAAGTGCTGCCAAAGGTGCATCAACAAAGTATTGAGCAAAGGCTGTGAACACTTATGTACATGTGATTTCTCAGTTTTTTTATTTTTAATAAATTTGGAAAAACCTCAAGTAAACTTTTTCACATTGTCATTATGTTGTGTGTAGAATTCTGAGGAAAAAAATGAATTTAATCCATTTTGGAATAAGGCTGTAACATAACAAAATGTGGAAAAAGTGATGCGCTGTGAATACTTTCTGGATGCATTGTAATACCAGTAGTATTAGCATTGTCAAGTCCCCACAACTATGTGGGTTTTTTGTTAGCATGGCTACTCTAGTTTTCTCTACATTTTTATAAACGTGCATGACAAGTTGGTTGGCCATTCTAAACTGGTCTCTTTTGAGTGTTCATGAGTAGCCCCTACAAATGATTGGTGCTTCAACCAGAGATGGTTTCCATGCTATCAGGATAAGCTTTGGGCCTCTAACACTCTGAATTAGATAAAGCAGAATTGAGACGGTTAAATTACTGGAACAAGTGGATAACAGAAAAAAAAGAGGAATCTTTCCATAAACTTCAAACCACTCAATTTCTTAAATGACTTTTCTTGGTCAGGGTCACTGGGAGCTGAAGCTTATGTGACAGCAACAGGTAATAAACCTGTTCTGAACCAAACCTGAAACTATTGTTGAATATAAATATTTGCAGCTTAAAACAACAAAAAAGCTCATTTTCAGGAACAAACTATAAAGCCAAAAAAGGGAAACTAAACTGTTTAGAAGTGTCTGTCATTTAAAAACAAGTGCAAGAATCAAACCAGGAATGCTTTTGCTTAATGTTTTTTCTTATAAAAATCCAACTAATGGTTAATATGCTGTACATAGAGAACAAAATGGTGTTACTGTTGGTGGTTATCTTTTCTTCGTTTATGACACATGCTTAATTGACACCCCATCTTTGCCATCTCATGGTACTAATTAAGACATGCTTCAGACCTTGTAATCCTGAACTGTGGAATGCACGGATGATTAGTTGACTTTTGATAAATTTAAACACATCATTATTAATTTCTTTGACAAAAAAACAAGTCTGAGCAAGCCATCTGATTACAAAATGGGCTAGAATTACAGTATCTAAAGAGATGGGAAAAACTGCTTACTTAATGTTAATTCTGAAGTTAATTAATCATCATGACAATGACAGAATATCAAACAATAAATCATTCCAATTACAGTACTAATAAAGAATATTTTACAAATTTACTGCTATAGAGAGGGAAAGTACAGAATGAAAGAACAAAGAGCAAATATAATCATCTTTGTGAGTAGACTTCAATACAGGCAGAACCAGTTTTGTACTCCTGCCATTTAATGCCAAGTTTTTATAATATGTAAATAATGACTGCAATTATTTTTCATTTTTTTACTTTACATGAATGTGAAAAAGCTGTGCCCATTTTGCTGAAAGTATGCCAGTTGCTTTAATCTGCTGCCTAAAATAAACGCATATTTTAAGCAAAACACCATGCTGGAGGCACTTATCTAACCACTAACAAAAGAGTCATAGAGATATTACCTAAGCATCTTAATCAAATGAATGCTCACAGTTACTGATGACATAAAAAGACCTTAAGAATTTTGGTCCCACAAACAAGTTTTCCATCCATTTTATAAACTGTATTTATCTCAAATATGCAAGAAGGTGGTGCTCAACCCAGAAGCACTAGTCACAATACAGGAACCAGCCCTGGACTATCTACACACTACACCCACACACTATCTGACATGGCCAATACACAGTTGCCTATTAACTTAACCTATACCAGAGCACTCTTAATCCCTGAAAAATATTAGTGAGCTGCCTGATTAATCAAAAACCTGAATCAACAAAGAAATTCACTGGAAGTATTTAAAAAGACTGGAAATAATGCTATACTACCTTTTCAATTCTGAAGATTATTAATCAGTATGATGATCACGGAGACAAATACCAGTAGATTATAATCATTTTCCATATGCACAAGCACAAAAGACACCCAAATCATGAAAGCTTACAGCTACTTCAGTGTCAAATCCACTAGTTTGTTCATGAATAAATAATGGCATAAATAACCAGAACACCTTGAAAAGCAGAAGCAAAATGATATTGATGGTGATTATGATGATGATGTTTAAAATCTTAACAAAAATAAAAACCTACTAAATTATCACACTGCCTCATATACATGTTTGCTATACTCCAATAAAATTTAGCAAACCTAGTTTTGAAATGTCTACAGTCAAGTCTTCCATTATTTCGTGCGGTCTACTTTATTCACTGTTAATTGTTATCATTATGACTCAATTAAAGAAAGAAAGTCCACAGAAAAAAATGCAAATCAATAGGAAAATGACAAAAGGGGTTTAAGAATTTAAAACTATGGTATAAATATTAATATTTCTACATATGTAATGGAAATCTCACAATACTGATATTTTTCAATGCAAAAAGAGAATAAAAAAAAGATCAGCTAATTAAACAATGAAATCAATTAGTGGTAAAATGAATGACTGACTGGGACAAAGCCTGCGGCCACAGTGGACCCAACCAGACTGAACTTAATCATCACTGCACTATACATTGCATGGAGAGACAGATGACACATGGTATTGTTAAAATCCTATACCAACAATAATGTAGAACTGTGCAGAATCCAGAAAAGAATAAAGATGCAGAATGGCATCCAAACTGAGAAAGTTAGACAAGGGTGTCATTTTTTTTAATATATTTTCTAAAACTGGAGTCTATTTTCTGTACACAACTGTAATTGCTTCAATGATATTTTTACCTGTAGGTGTGTGGGCTCATCTTCAGTTATTATTGGCATGGGAGGTGTCTTTTACTTTGTCTTTTGGCAGTTTGACAATTTGTAATTGTTTTAAGAGAACAAAAATACAGACTTGCATGTTTTTGGTAAAAAAAAGAACTATATTGTCTTGTAAATGTCACACTTTCATTCCCCCTTGATGGTTTATGAAGATTACTTATAGTTAATAAATAGCTAATTGGTCCCAATATTTTCTCTAGAGGTCAGATTTACTTCAGACTCATGCCAATCAGTTTTGGGTTAGACTCCCATGACCCTTTGTGCAAAGAAATGCTTACTTTGCTCTATTCATGCTCATTTTAATCCATTTCAGAGTTTGTCTCTTGTAGGTCTGTATTGCCCATTTTATATTAATAATTCAAGTTACTTTTAACATGTAGCGGGTTCAAGTTTATATTTTACTTTCTGTATTTCTACAGCGGATTCCAGCCCGTGTGACCTTAGCCTATTTTAAATAAACTTTTAAAATTCATGGACAGATAAGTTTACATTAAATATTATTTTTCAGGATTTTGCTCAGGTTTGAACATTCTCATGTCATTTATAATTTCTTTTGCTGCATCCTAGCTATGTACTGTCCTTCTATTTTCTGATTCATTAGAAAATGTATTACTCAATATAATCTAAATGTGTGTCATTAATATTAAAGTATAACCAACATCCTCTCGCAAATACCTGATAGACTTAACTGATGAATATGAAACTCTGCTCTTCTTTTTTTCTTTTACTCTTTGTACCCTGCCATCATCAGATTGATATCCAGCTTCATAAGCTACCTCTGATAATCTATCAAATGCTGTCTTACAAAATAATTATAAAAACCATGTCTGCATCATAAAAATAAAAATATTAGTTGAGATTATAACTATCATAAACATATGATTGTCATTTAGGTCAAGGAGATAACATACTTGCTTTCTCGTTGAATCACTCCGCAAAACTCTGCGACAGCGCCAAAAAAATATTCTTTGCCTGTCACTTTTGCAGCTGTGATCCTTCATGGTTAAGTAATCTGTTTATAAAGCCATGCACTATAGGTTCTTGTCTCCCTTTGTTTCTGCATGTAATTTTTACTCATATTTTAATACTTCCATCACCATTAAACTCTAACTCTTCCAAAATGGAAAATAATGTAACCTTGTAAAGTTAAAGAAAAGAAAATGTTGTCAGTTGGCTTTTGTATTTGCAATTTTGTCATTTCTTAATATTGTTTGCACGTTATCCATGACAGGCAATTATATTTATTTCACCATTAGCATTATTCAATTCCACTACCTGTTTGGTGGGGGTCTGACACATATTTTTTTCAAACACTTTTCAGCAATGTCACATACTGTACGATATTATAGATTCAGGCCGACTGCCCTTGGTCATGTAAATAGGTTAGAGGGAGATGCCTCAGTCAGTGTCAGAGTTACAATGCTGAAAGACTGACAAAGTGAGAGGATTCCTGAATCAGATCAAGACAACACATGCTGTTTCAGTAATATTTAGCCCAGGAGAGGAATCATAATCAACAGCATTGTTTTTCCAAAGTTGCTTGTTTGATAAGATTTTTTTTTTTTTTAATTATGGGTAACCTAATACTTAACATAACTCTCACAGGCATCATTCTATGCTTGATTTCTTCTTCAACAAAACTGTCTGTCAGACATGTTCTCAAAAGTGTGTGGATTGAGGGAGTGTGGATGCTTCATTACTGTACTGTATATTGATAAAAGACAGCAGGCATTGGCCCACCGGTTATTAATACGCAGATATCTTTTATATCTGGAGAACAATGATCATCATTTGCACTACGTTAAGAAATAGGAGCTTATTAATGAGAAAAGGGCAGCATTTACTACCTGAGGCCATAAAATATGCTACTCGTGGTAAGAAAATCTTTTAATTTTCCTGTGTTATAAAAGACCTCCACTAAGGTTTTTTTTTAATTCCAGAATTTTAAAGTATCTTGACTGCACTGTATTAGGAACTCTTTCAAATATTGAAGATGATCTCAGCAAATGTGATAATTTGATTATTCAGCATTATTGCAAATACACACACATATCACTTTGTAACTGCATTTTCTTAGTAAATGACATTGAACCCTCACAGCTTCCTCTTGTTCTGAGAGATCACTGTAAAATTTGTAGCACCTTGTTAGAAACCACTGATGATTCTTTCCTTAGTCAAGTAGCACGGTTAACTGCCATTCAATAGCTTTAATTCAATGGTTAAATTCTTTTAAAAGTGAGGACCCTCCCCCTCCCATCTCCAGTAGGAGAGCCAACCTTGAAATGCAACCTTGCATTAATACCATCTAGCTAGATTTATTTCCTCCAAAGTGTTCAAGCTCTTGTGAAATTTTGAAGGACAGATATCCATACAAGAATGATCAATGATTCAATAGACAAGGGATTCAAAAAAGCACACAGGAGTGCCACACTGCTCTTTTTAAAATAGCACATGAATTTTCAAAATATATCCGATACTTAAACTTTGAAAACAACGCAAAGCTTATTTACGACTCATGAGTGTTAACAGTATTATTTAAACTACGTAAAAGGATGAAACATCACACATCATCATTTTTCAAATTTCTCAACCCAGAATTACGAAGAAAAATGTCACTAGGCTATAAACTCTCAGGTTGTAGATTCACTCTTCTCTACTAGCCCAGTCTATGAAAAGGAACATGAACTATATGAATTTTGTATGTTATTAATTTATTTAGTTGATTCTATTACTCTAAGCACATTATAACACTTTTCTAATGTTTACATGTTCAATGGCAACACTGGAAGGTTAAGTTAAAAAAAGATGTCCATAAAGAAGGGTGTCGGTTTCTATTGCATAGGTAAATGATGTTTATGGTTTTAATAAAAGTATACCATACAGCATAAAGCAAGGAATGTGTAAAAAGTAAAGCCAAATCCCACTTGTGAAAGAAAAAGATGTTTCATATGCACTGTTTACAATGCCAAGCAGTTTCTTGTTGTTTTTCTCTTTCTTCATTGATGCAGTTGTTCCTCTTGTACTTGGTTTCACCACAGAAGAATGATTTAAGCCACAGTTCCAAAATGGAAGAAGCAAGGCAACAGCCCACCAACAATTGTCAAATTATTACAAGCTTCTAGATGCATAACCTGCTCTTTTGAATGTTTTGTTTTATTTTAAACTTGCCTTAATAATTTAATTCCTAAATTGTTACCCAATGTTTGCAGTGTGTTTAACGGCACGAGAGTCTACTTTAATATTAACACTTCCTGCTGTAGTGAAGTTGAAGTCTAAGATGCCCTTCTCTGTGAAGCAAAAACTACGATTACAATATAGCTGGGAATAAATATCTTGCCCTGAAGGTTCTCATCGTTAGCGGCTTTAACTACTTGCTCACTTGCTAGAATATTCTGCAGTCCTGCTCTACAAAACTTGGATCAAACAGATTTTTTTGTTATCTACTTAAAACACAAGAAAAGTCCACCAAACAAAAATAAAAGGGTGTATAAATTGACCACTGAGGTTCTGAAACACATACAGGATTGCCAGAATACTTTACTTTAGGCCATGTTTAGAGTTGCACATATTTGTTTAGATAATTACATGAATGCATCTTACATCAAGTTTGTGAGGAAAATTGAGCTCTAGTTATGAAATGTATTTGGCAGAATATATATTACACAGTTATAGACAAGACTTGTAAAAGTGAAAATAAAGTTGAGAAAATAAATTAAAAAATTATGTGGGCTAAGGATAATAAATCTAAAAAACAAATGTACAGGCTGAAATGTCTAATTTTTCACCAATGACCACTCCTCTACTTGGAAAAGGCTGCAAAATTTCACCTGGAAAAATGAGATATACTTTCTGCTGCCTGACCCCCTACAACATAACTAGTTTTATCTCCTGAAAGAGGCACTCCATCACACAGGACCGTATTTGTGGTCCTTCTACTGGCCTCTTCCTCCTCTGGTCTCATTCCTTCCTGACCACAATTTTACCGAGCCTGGGGTTACATTCACAATGGCATGGACAAAGATTAAAGTTCCTTATACCAGTCATTATGGATAATACTGGTACATGTGTTAACACAACATATCTGATCCTGGATCAAGTTATGTCAGATGGAGAAAGGATTAATATGGAAATTCTGATAATCTAGATCAAAAGTTCTTTCTTACAAAGTGTATCAGTTTGAACTGGCAGTATTTGATCTGCCTCTGAGGTTAGAGGAGAAACACTTTGCCAAATAGTTATTCAGACTTCTCGGGTTTCTGTTTTGTTGAATGTATATCAAAGTTTTTGTTGCAGGCCCGATATGTATATTCAACCAATGGGCTTCAAATTTATCTTCAGACATCAAAAGCAAGAACTGTATGTGCAAAGGCTTGCTATTTAAAATTCATGAATAAGTTTAAAACATGACAGATCATTTTTTTTTCTAAGATAAGAGGACAGATGAAGAGTCTGTCCAGATCTCTTCCTATCAGAGTTTTGTCCAGTTTCCAATTCACTCCAGATTGTGTGGGACACCATACTCAGTGATACTTTGATTTGTTTCCAGTTTCTTTAAATGAAAGGCATACACTTCTAAGGGTTATAATGCTCTGTTTCGTTTCATTTGTTAATTGCCATTTGCTTGCCATTATCACTTGAATGTACAACTTTCCACTGTGTAATACTGTCCAAGTAGTACTTCAGAGGGTGTAGTAACACAGTCTGTTCCAACTCTGGTTTAAGACAAACAGACTATGGGTTTTTAAGTAATCAACAAAAGTTGGGACACCTGTGCAAATTTTACTTTAATAGCTGCAGAACATCTGTAGGTTGTAACCTATTACTTGTTCCCTGAATAAAGCCCATTTGTAATATTCTGAATTTTCCTTTTTACAGTTTTTGCTAACCTAAACTTTAAATTTAAACATCTGTTAGTTTAAGGCTTACCTTTTCACCATTTTATGTCATTCACTGCAATTCAACTGATACATCTGAGGAGTTCTAAAACTTTTGACCGGTAGTGCACACATCCTGTACTTGTGTATATATAGTGTATGTGACCAGTTTCTCAATCTGCATACATTCACACACATGCAAACGCAAACATGCACAGTGTGTGCATATATAAATAAATAAAACATGATATACAAAGCCTCATAATCTGGTTCCAGGTCACTGACGACAAAGCCTACACTCCATTAACTGATGCCAACATGGAAAATATTTACATGTAGAAAAATATGCAAATTGCTGTGCTAGTTGAGTTTGCAGATAAGAGATTTTAAAGTGCAGGAGCATTTCTAAATCAGATCTTCACATCTAAATTAAGCAGTAGCCATTAGCTGGCAGAGAAAGTAATATCACTCAGGGCCAACTTCCATTCCAGCCATTCCTCCATCAATTACCCAGAAGGTCTCAGCAAAGGTCTACTTATACTACAGTGGGGAATTATGTAATCCAATAGGCAGTGTCCAGTCAACTGGAATGGAATTTACAGAGCATTCATCTGCTCCATAACTGCATAAAAACACCGCCTCATTAGCAATACATGAATTATAATAAAAACTCAACTTAAGATGCAAACGTACCCAGTTAAATAGATGCAAAATGAGGAAAACAATACATTATTTACAAAGGCAAGTGAATATAAATACATTAAGTATTGTTTCATTAAGTTTCTGCTTTATATGCTAAAATGAATAATGCCGTAACACTATACACTTTAAGTCCTTCCATATTCCCATGACAAAAGAAATGCACAAGCTTTATGTAAGTCCTCATTTGGCACAGATTTCAAAACACATCAGAGAAGTGGAAATAATGAACAATATTCAAAAATGCTTTTAATATGTTAAGACTGAAATGGTATACCAAAAGTACTCCAAATTTTCACTTAAAGGTTATAGAGGACACAAGTCTCATTCCATAAAATTATCTGAAGAGCAAAAAAGAAAAACTTGCGCAAAAAAGGAAATAAATAAAGGGGCACCCACGTACTATCAGGTTCCCCCCCAAACATAAATGCCATGTGGTAAATACCATAGTAATTAATCTGGGGATTAATACACAACCAAATACAAAGAAAAAGTGGAATGCCATACAAAAATCATCAACTGCATCAAAAATTGCTCTCTATACTTTTACAAAGAAACACACACAAGTCAACTGAACAGTTAAGACAAATACAGTATTTCTCCTGTTAAGCAGGTTTATAATTCCAGTGCTGGTAGGTCCAAAGCGAAACAGATTTTTGATTCAGTTTTATTAACATTGTACATTCTTGTTCTTCCATTGTTTACACGTCCCTTCTCTTTTTATTTAAATACATTAAACCATCCAAGGACAAGAACAGGATCTTCCATGTAGAATATGAAATGAATATGAAACTTCCATGCTTCTCCCTTAACCACAGCAATTTCTAGAATTCTGTTTTAGCCATGTTTCTTTCATGCTGCTTACCTCTATTGACACCACTCACATGCAAGCCTCTTAATTTTAGATGGCCAGCACCATGAACAACAGCTCATCTATTTATCTCCTAAACCTGCTTTATCCATTGAAGGATTGCAGGAGGCCAGAGCTCACTCCAGCAACCAGTTGTGTTACTTTATTGTTTTGGTTCTCCAGTCATAGAGTGCCTTTGAAATCTCTGTGTCTCCAGAGTTCCTTTTTCCTTATATGTTACTTTTAATTTTGCAATTTATTTCCTTTACTATTTCTGGAACATTGTCATTGTCTATGGTTTCTGCCTCTCACATTTCAGAAAAAATAATCCATGGAAAATTTTTTTGACCTGAGTTTATATTATTATCCTCAGTTTCTCCTTCTAATGTGTAGCCTTTCAAAGTTCTGGCTGCTGACCTCAGCTCTTACCTTTCGACCTTGGTTCTTTTTTTAAAATCAGCAAAGCTGATCCCATCAATAACCTTTACAAGAAGCCCCTCAAGGATTCTCTAGTGCCTCCAAGCACGTTTTATACTCCAAGATAAGTTGAACATAAGAGAAGCTGAAATGTGACCACAACAGGGGAGTGAACTAGTAAAAATGGTGATAATTTTAATGATGTTTGAGTCCTTTTAATTTTACAAAACCAAGGTTGATACAAAGGTGAAGGACAGCTAAGGAATATAAATGTCTGTAAATATAAATCTGTCAGAAAAACTGGGAAAATAATTATTAAAAATTAATTTTTGCTAAAAATACCAATTCAATCTTCAGATTGTGTCTTTTTGTCTTGTCTCTTTACCTTTCATTATACTGAAGTGGTAATATAATGTTAATGAAGTAAGATTATATATAATAACTAGCAAAATACCCGCGCTTTGCAGCAGCGAAGTACTGCCTTAAAATTTTTATTAAGAAGAAAATTTAACCTTTTTAAACGGAGGGAAAATATGCCAATAATTATTTGTTAAGGATCTCTTTGTATACCATGTTGTCAGTTCGGCCCTCCGGTTGTAACATGACCAAGCTGTGCGCTGAGCTTACTCTTGAGCATGTAACTTACAGTTGGCCATGTGAACAGTAATCTTGTCTCAAATCTCACAGCTTGGATTGCTGCTGTCATAATCGGTTTGAGTTTCATGGTTTGTTTGAATTACGACAGTATTTGCAGGACTTGTGTTGAAGTGACATTCGGCATCTGTCAAGCATTATAAGCATACAACCGGTTTCATCGATAACTTCACATCCAGCTTTTGAGAGTTTAAACATTCATAAACATCAAAGTGTCCACTACTGAAATCGTCACCTGTGAATCTAAGATGTTTAAGAGGCATTGGCGGTTGTCGAAAGGTGTAAAATATTTGGCCATTTTGGCACACTTGAAAGTGACAACCGAACAATTCAGCGGCAGCCATCAACTCACATGTAGAACCATAGGTGAAGGGCTTAAGCATTTCACTCTTATAGTGCTCCTGTGTAGTATAATTATCTCCTGTACCGTCATCAGTCCACACCTTGAACCTGTCCCAGTCATTCAATACATAAGACACAATGTTCCTCCGGATATCAAGAGTGAGCCTGATATGGCCATGCAATATGTAACAAAGAGAATGGAAAAGGTAGGTGCCATCTCCGGGCATGGAAACCACTCAGTAAGTGACAGTTCTTTGATCGATAGTGATCACCTCGATAGACATGGTAATGGGGGTTGGAATGATAAAGGAAATGGGTACCTGAGCAATGTAAAGTAAGTCTAAAATACCTATACAATAACTATAATTGTAATAAACAAACAATAAAACAGCGGAGAAGCCGTGGATTAAACAAAAAGGCTGTAGTTATCAGTAGGGAGACGTGAATCCTGTGGCGAAGCAAGGAAGGGAATGTAGAGACCGGAGCGACGGACGGTCTTATATAGGCAGGCAGCCAACAACATGGGAGGCGTTGGGATGGGGGACCCAACGCCACCTCACACGGTGACCGAGCTGCAGGCTATGGACATATATATGTACGTAAGTAGGATTCAGTTAGCGTTGGGAACCCGTGTACCAAATTTCTTGAAGATGGGCCCATAAGTAACAAAGACTGTTGAAAAGTTCAATATGGCGGCCGACAGTGGCATCATACCACCGAAATAAGTACGTACATTGGTTTCGGTTAGTGCAGGGAAGCCGCCTATAAAATTTCGAGAAGATCGGGCCATAAATAAGAAAGTTCAATATGGCGGACGTTGTTGACAGTTATGACCATTACGCGTAGAATTTCAAAATGAAACATGCTAAACTTTTGTAAGTAAGCTGTAAGGAATGAGCCTGCCAAATTTCAGCCTTCTACCTACACGGGAAGTTGGAGAATTTGTGACGTTTAGAAAATTCAATATGGCGGTCGACAGTGGTGTCATACCAACAAAATAAGTACGTACATCGATTTTGGTTAGTGCAGGGAAGCCGCCTACCAAATTTCGTGAAGATGGGGCCATAAATAAGAAAGTTCAACATGGTGGACGTTGTCGACCGTTATGACCGTTACGTGTACAATTTCGAAATGAAACCTGCTTAACTTTTGTAAGTAAGCTGTAAGGAATAAGCCTGCCAAATTTCAGCCTTCTACCTACACGGGAAGTTGGAGAATTAGTGATGTGTCAGTGAGTGAGTCAGTCAGCGAGTCAGTCAGTCAGTCAGTGAGGGCTTTGCCTTTTATTAGTATAGATGACATCTCCTTCAGAGTCCTGTTTTTTTCTTTTCGCCATTTATTCAGCCGCTAATTTTTCACACCATTACACATTATTATTTTAGATTGGGCTGCTATAATATATTTTCATTATAGGCAGGAGAAATTTTCCCTACTAGACATGAAATTTAGACCAAACATTGGTTTTAACTCAATAAAACAACAAAGAACATTTCAGACCATAAAAAGTTATATACAATAAAGTGGAATGACACAAGAAAAAAGTATTAAACACAGTAAGAAAAAGCACTAAAATCAGCTGATTCTACTAATAACCTTTCCTACCTGTGCTAATAAAAATAAGCTAGTTTAGTGTATGTTGGTAGGTAAGTTCTTCCACTCTGAAAAAATGTTTAATATGGTACTGAATAAGCATTTTGGAATTCTCTGTACCTTAAGAAAACATCAGTTTTCCTCTCATTCAACCATTTCTGCTTCAACATGATCTAGACTTAACAGGGTAAATTATTGCTTAGACATTCGCACTATTCATTCATGAAGAGGAAACTGGTGAGTAGTGTGGCACGATGGCACAGCACCTCAGGCAGGGAGTATTTATTTCAGAAGAGCTTTGTTACTGGTACTAAGGTCTGAAAGCTGGTATCAATACCAAAGTCAAAATTATAGTACCGATCTAGCACTACTCTGCATGTGACCCCAAAAATACCATACCTACAGTGTAGTTCATAGGTACAGTAGAAGCATCATGGTATTGGGAAGTTTCTCTTTTCACGATACCAGCAGATTCCAAATTATTGAAGGGAAGATGACTCTATTGCCATCCTACCAGGACAACAAGGATGGGACACAGGGGTACATTCCAGCAGGACAACAATGCTAAACATACTACAAAGGAGACTGTCAAGTTCTTTCAGAAAAGAAAATAAGTGTGGCCCAGTCAATCAACTGACTTAAACTGAATAGATCTTCTGTGGAAGGAACCAAAGATCACCAGCGGCCCATCGAAATCTACAAAGTTTGAAGAATGTATGTGTACAAAAATGTGCCAAAATCCCACCTGAACAATGTGAGAGACTAGTTTCTTCACACAAAACGTATTTTGAAGCCGAATTTCAGTCAACATGTTCAATACTTTTTTCCTGTATCATTCCTCTTTATTACACATATGGATTGGAATGTTACAATTTCTTTGTTGGTATCATTTTATTATGTAAACACCAATGACTGGTCTAAATTACATGTGAATAGAAGCATTGGAAATATGTTTAATGAGAAAAATCTTGATATGATGAATGCTTAGTTCCCCACTGTAACTGTATTGATACCGTTAATAGGTGTATTTCTGCAGGCTGCTTCACAGCCCTGCCCAGTCTTCTATCTTTACTGGTCCATGTCTGGTTGGAAAGTACAGTGTCAAAGCTTGAATCTGGGAAAGCTGACCTACAAAGACTACAGCACCAGATTTGTACAATACAAATACATTAACTTTCATTCCGTCATATATACAGTATTGTAGTGTTCAGGGGAGGAGTCAGATTTTACAAGCAGTTGTGGCTGCATGAAATCTCCTGACACCAAACTACCATGAAAAATGAATCAAGGAGCCCACCATTAATTTACCCCATGCAAATGTGTGTGTACACATCAATATCTGAAAACAGACATGTGGTGCTATGCTGCTGACCACTCCAGGCACCAAAAGCTGGGTGAACAAATTCAAGTATACTGTTACGTATAACCTTCCGAATTTAAACAAATAAAAACTTTTCAAAAGGCTGGTGAGAGGTTGAATATTATTTAGAAACAGTAGCTCATTTGTGAACACTCATTCTGCACAGCGTGCGTGTCAAACTCCGGTCCTGGAGGGCCACAGTGGCTGCAGGTTTTCATTCTAACCATCTTCTTCATTAGTGACCAGTTGTGGCTGCTAATTACCTTCTTTGCCTTTGTTTTAATTAACTTGACTCAGGCCCCTTACTTGTTTCTTTTTCCTTAATTAGCAGCCAAACAATAATGAGACACAAAACAAGCCACCACATGACCAGCTCACCTGTGCCCATCACACAATATCTGAAAATAAAGGAAGGTAAAAGTCTCACTAAGACTGATCTGTTCAGGTCATCAAAACATTTTGACGGTGTTCTTAGAAAAAACAGAAAATCAACAGTTTTGGAAATGTCTGCTGAGGCAGAATGAAAGCAGCATCAATCCACTGAATTAAATAACAAGTTTAATTAACAACAAGAATCAGCTTCTCATTAAGATATTGGTTGGAGATTGAAATCCCAGTTTAGTTGGTCATTTGTTGGCTCGTTTCTGTTTGGCTGTCATTTAATGAAGAAAGGATTAAATTCAGAGGAATTAATCCTTTAAAACAGGGCTATTAAAATGAAGGAAAAAGGAGTTAATTAACGGTGAATACTGGTCACTGATTAGGAAAAGGGTTAGAATGAAAACCTGCAGCCACTGCAGCCCTCCAGGCTCAGAGTTCAACACCTCTGTTACACAGTATATTACTTATTACAAATGTGCCCTATTAATAACTAGTGTCTATAACTTTTGCCAACAACTTTTTTAAACTGAGGCCAACATTCCTGCAACACAAAATGGAATTAAGGAGATACTGTAAATGAGACTATGTATATTAAGAATAAAGAGACAGATTTCAAAGTACAACCTTTCTGTATATTCATGTGAACAGGGATGACAGAATATTTCTCTTATGTTTATAATCAAACAAAAGTTGAAGTGAAGCTTTTAGAAAGGAACAAAGACTAGATGACCTTTCCTATATAGGCCATCACTCAATACTGTTGTCCTTATAATTTACAGCAAACAAAGTGTAGATAGTGATCCTCATTGTGCTGGCTGCCTGCCAAAAGACCTGCGTAGCAGTGGTGTGATCTGCCTGTTAGGACTGTTGGAACAGTCGTTGTGAGATCCACAGTAAGGCCTGATGTAAAGATGTTAAGACAAATTTATTTGTGATGGAATACTTTCTTTGGTCCTGTTCAGGTTCAGGGGAGCACATGTTTATTCAGACAGTATTAGGCACAATGCAAAAAGCAACCCTGAATGAAGCAGTCCATCATATGGTCTGTAGCCCCCAATCACACATACACACACACAAACAATTCAGAATTGTGAATTAACCTAATATGCAAGTTTTTTTTTTTTTAGGGATGTGAAGAAAAACAGGAGTACCTTTTACCCCAATTATCTTTCCAGCTCTAGGCTCAAAGATTTGCCTTTGCACTCTTTTGCGTGGTTCACTTTTGGTACAAATCCTGGAATCACTCCTAGGGATTACTTTTACTCTTCCTCCACCCAGCAGCCACGGATGTGCTTTCAGTTGCCATTAAGGGGACAGGTCTCTAAAGAAGCCTATCAAATTTCCCTAAATGGAGAAGCACAGTTGGGTCCATGTTTCCTACAGCAGATAGTCACATGCCGGTCATTTTTGGACTCACTCTGGAATGAGCAATCTGCCCTCAGCTTGTGGTTATGTGATACCAGCTGTGAGCCACCTGCCACCACTTCCTAATGTTATTCTCTCTTTAGCTAGAGTTGTCTGCACTTAGCATCTTGGTGGAACATCAAACTTCCTCCCAGGTCACATCTCTCTCTCATATATCTGTACTGTTATGCCTACCCATAGCTTTCCAGGTCAGCCAGTACCCACTGCCCACTGCCTAGTGGCCTCTGCATTCTTACACTGGCATGTGCAGTACTTCTATTCTGCCAGTGCAACTCTCACACACTGTCTTCCTTCTGCAGATGAGGTAATAGCCAAAGTCTCTGAGAGTGTCCTTGTCTCCAGCATACGCTTTCCAGCTCAGCAAGTCCCCAAACCACTCATCACAACAGGCTGAGAAATTCAAATAGATTAAAATAAATAACAGGTATGTTTTGTATACTAAATACTCTTAAGATCACAACCAGCAATCACAATCTTCAATCTCACAGACCTTAGCAGTTCCCCTGTGACATGAAATGCTTCATTCCTCATATGTCAGAACTATCTAATGCAAACAATAAACACCGCTTGGACAACACAGTTTGTCAGGAGTCTGTCCTCCAGTTTAAAGGAATCAGTGCAGACTAAGTCAAGGAAAGGAAACTCTAAGCGACAGGTAACCCCTATAATTCTCAAAGAATTACATTTTATTCAGCACAGCACTTTTAATAGTGGTTGCCTTCATTGACTCTAGAAAAAGGACAACCACAGATTTCTCCTGGAACACCATATGTTAAAGAATGGAATTTAAAAAGAAATAAATAGCTTTGTGAAACCGCCACAAGCAGAATCCAGCTATAAAGTCTAGACACATATTACTGAACAAAAGAAATAACTGAACTACTTAATCTTAATAATCAATTGATTTTGCTTAATCTGTGGAACTGATCATAATAAATTTTCTTTATGTCAAACAGCTCAATTTCTCCACTTTGAAGCTTGTTTTATACATCATTATATTCAGTCAAAGGCATCAGAAATGCACTTGCTCAGTTTTTGCTTCCTGTGTTACAGGGAAAACAAATGATTCTTGACAATGTCTTTGATCGTCTTGCTTACTTGACCCCACTCCTTACTTTCAGGAGAAAAATTAACCCAAATAGTTTTCCATATTCCTCTTTTAAATAAGGATAAAAGTGTTTAAATATACAGTATATTTCCATTTTGTCCTACAATGGCACAAGTCACTAAGAAATAATTTCCCTAATTTATTTTAACCGTGTTTTTGATCAATGAAATACTAAGTCTCTCAAAGCTGGTTATGAAATTCACAGATTAATGAAGGTTAGTTTGGACCCTTACCCCCATCACTTCCTTGTTCCAAAAGCAAACTCAGACACTAATGCATTTTAGAAAAAGAAGAGGTTAAAATCACACACACATATTAGTCTGTCTAATTAATTTTTGAGTTGTTACATCTGTAACCCACCTGGACAGGACACCAGTCTATTACTGGGCCTACTCACATCCACACCTAACACAGAACCAATTTAAAATCTGCAGTTAACCAAACACTCACATATTTAGAGATGTGGGAGGAAAATGTCCGAAGAAAGTACCAAGCAGACATGGGTAGAACCTGCAAAATCTACACAGATGACTACAGGGCACAGGACTTTAATCCAGGATGCTGATAAACAATGCATCACCATGCTATATCAGGTTAAATTAATAACATTCTCAAACTCACAAAATTCAGTTCAGGATTGAAGTGGGGCTGGAGCCTACCATGGCAGCAATTGGCACAAAGCATGAAACAGCCCTAGACAGGACACTATTTGGCTCGCCAACTAACATAAAACCAACCATAAATAAACAGGAGAGTACATGCTGGCAGAAGAAAAAGGCTAAGTGATGCAAAATTCTCCATTAATGAAAGTACTTAGTCAAGAAGCTCCTCCTGCCAAAGCAGTTAAAAAACAGAACAGATCAGAATAGACCCTTTTAGATAATCACATCTGGCAAACACCCTACACTCTCAGTCAATGTGTTCTTCACACTGCTTTGACAGAAACCATTATTTTCCTGTGAATCATTGTATTTTATTGACAGTTTGCACTTTCATTGCTAGATGGCAACTGTGACTTAGCTCAGGGCTTGCCAAACTTTTATATACCAAGGCCCCCCAAAACGATGTTCAGGGGCTCTCCAATATCGTAAGCTGAATGCTGCAAAGTACAGCATGATCTTGGATTTTTGGTTACTGCTATTAATAGTCAGACAACATGATTTTGGATATTAGAAGACCCATTAATCACAGTAAATGCTTAAACTTAACTACAGCAGACCGCTGAGACATATGTGATCAAATGTTGTTTGATATGTCTAAGACTGGGGTTCTCAATATTTTTTCTTGGCATACCTCCTCCAGGAATTACCGCAATTTGTTTAGTCTTAAATTGTTAAGTACTGATCTCTTATGCCCTCCACAAACAACAAGTGATGTTTCTTCAATCCCCCATCCCTAATATTACATTTTGCGATTTTAACAAGTAATCATAAAAAAAAATTGTGTGTCTTTTAATTTTTATTATGTAAGAAAAATGTTTTCAAAATGGTTTTACAAAAATAGTAAAGAAACATATGAATTAAGATCAAAAGAAGCAATTAAATACTACTTCAGGTCAAAAAAATACCAAAATAATTTAAATTTAATATGAAGGTTGCATCTGCTTGATGGGTACTTAGTTCTGTTCCTGTATTTATTTTTAAGGACGGATGTAAGATCCTGAATATGGACAACACTGTCAAAAACAAAAGTGTTTCACTGCTCATTAATATTAGTACACACAAAAAAAGCTAGATATGTTTATTTTATTAAAAATTATTAACGTTCATCTTTGTTCAGAATTATATCTTTTTCTGCATTAGTCTGACAATTCCTACAACTGTTATAAAAATGATAGTATACTAAAAACACGCAGCAAAACTATAAAAATATTGTAATGTTGGCAGATTGAACATGAAAGAAAGAAAGAAAGAAAGAAAGAAAGAAAGAAAGAAAGAAAGAAAGAAAGTCTTGTTGAGGAGTGGAGGGTATGAGAAAGGGAGCACTCGTCATTTGTGCAAAAATTGAGCAGTTTTGATGCATAGATTTCAGGCAGGCGCAATTCTGGCAAAGAGGTGGGGGAGACGTTTAGTTTGCACAGATGGTGGACACAGAGGAGGAGTACAGGGTGGGCTTAGTGAGATCAGAGGGAAGTCTAGCAGAGAGATGGAACTGAAGTGTAGAGTAAACATGCAGTGCCAACCAATCCACTTGTCTGCTTCATCCAATACATCATAACAAGTGACAATTTACATGGTTTATCTTTTTCCTGTCTATTTGATTTATTGTGTTACTGAATTTAAAGGTAGTCTAATGTGCAGTCTTTGTATTGTATTCTGTGTTTCAGTGTAACATTTTGACTTATGCTGCTAAGTGCTCGAATGAAAATTTGCTGCATTGTATCAAAGGTTAACTGAAGAATGTTACTACCTATTTAATAACACAATAAAGCCCTTCACTTTAGTAGTATAAAAGTGCATTATTGCTACAGCACAGGACATGCTCTTTTTTTCTTCCATCGTCCATAGTATGGAAATTATTATAAAATTGATCTCCTTCATGGCAATAGGCACAGTCCCCACCACAGCTCTACAAGCATAACCAGGTTCCCAACAATAAGAAACATAGTCTCTTTTTCTGGAACAAAATCCATCTGGATTCCAACCCATAATTAGTTCCCTCACAGTGTATGAATGATAGCCCTAACTAACAGTATGTGCACAAGGCACGTGTAATTAAACAAACAGCCATGATATTGTGATTAGCAGCAGCTAGTATGTGGCTTTGAAACCCAAAAATCACATGTAAATTTTATGGGAAGGACCGAGTCAGAGATGTGTGTAATATTTCTAATACAGTATTTAAAAAAAAATCAATCACACACCAAATGTATCTAAAACTTGTGTGCATGCTCTTTCATTCTACCCTGCCCTGTATTGTTGCTGCAAATTTCTGCACCACTGGGGCACAGTCAACAACTGTGGTTATATAGCACTGCAAGGAAAACTAACAACTTAACATTGAATTCAAATTAGCTGTCCTGGCTTATACAGTATTAAGAAGACATATTTTACATGAAAGTTGTTTTTGTTACAATTATAAGTTAGCTTTACTAAAAAAAAAAAATGATAGAAATTAGTCTTAAAAACACATTGAGTTTTGTGGAGAACATAACCCTTTCCCAAACATTTACAAGTGTTTAGCCAAGGGGTTCAATTTTTGGACTTCAAACCCTGAGGTTGTGGGTTCAAATTCCACTTCTGACATTGTGTGACCCTGAGCAAGTCATTTGACCTGCCTGTGTTCCAACTGGAAAAACAAAAGAAATGTAACCAACTCTATCTCAAATGTTTTAAGTCCCCTTTAATCAAAGCCCTCACTCTAACTACTATTAGTAATAATTACAAGTTATAATATAAGACCCAAACCTGTATAAGATAGCAATCTAACACAGAGGCCAGACTGCCAGTCAGAATGACAGCAGGGCAAACTACCCTGGTCCTGGTGAGCATGCAGACTGCACACAAAAGCCAGGAATTAAATCCAAGATCAAGCTGTGTGGCAGCAAAATTTTGCCACTTTCCACATACATTTTTATAAAAAAAAAAAGGAATTAAAAAGAACAGGGCATAATTCTGGAAGTATTTGAGTTAGGTCCAGTAATGTCCAGCAGTCCTGGTAACTACAATAAAAATCTGACATACGCACCCCGAAGAATGTAACTTTAAACATCATAACAATTTTAGAACACTCATTAAAATGTTTTGATTCATGTCTCAGTTGCACATAAGAGAAAAACAACCAGTTTGTTTTCAGCTTTTCCATAGTTCACCAGGCCCTCCACTAATATTGGCACCCATGGTAAATAAAAAGAAAAATGGGATGTAAAAAACATCTTTATTGTTTAATCTCTTAATCTAATATTCAAAATATTAGCACAAATCCAAGCTTTAACGGATGTAAAATAATTCAAAGGAAAAACATTTTTTCTCAAAAATGCCCCAATTATTAGCATCCCTACAAAGTCATATGAGTAAACATGTAACTGAAGTATATTCCTTTTCATATTTTACATTTTCAAATTCATCCCACTGCAGTGGGCTGGCGCCCTGCCCGGGGTTTGTTTCTTGCCGTGCGCACTGTGTTGGCTGGGTTTGGCTCCAACAGACCCCCGTGACCCTGTAGTTAGGATATAGCGGGTTGGATAATGGATGGAAATTCATTCCAGTATATGAGAGTACTTAACTGGTCGGCCATAATGTCCTGTTTCAGTTCCTCATATAAACATAAAGGCCAGATTCCCTTAGTTTTACATGACAATGGGAAACACCCAAGAACACAGTAATGATGTGTGAGAAAATGTTCTCGAGATCACAAATCTTGAAATGCAAGTAGAAAATTGGTAAATGGTTAAAAATGCCCATTTCCATTATCAGGGCATTAACTCTTATATTTAAAGCAACTGGAGATATTATGAAGACAATGAGTCTCTGTACAGACTGTATGCACAGCAAGGAAGATGATTTGAGTGGCCAAAGAATCTTCAAAGATTAAACTTGAGAATTGCAGATGTTAGTTGGATCTTGGTGTCAGAAGGTCTCCAAAACCATGTTCAGACACCACAACAACAGCCACAAGTTGTTTGTGAGGGCTACAAGAAAAAAAATAATCTGCTGTCATCCAATAACATATTTACACATTACAGTTTGCAAAACGTTACTGGAACTTGCAATGGGAAAGAGCTCCATGGCCAGATGCGACAAAAATACTGAGCTTTTTAGGAACAAACACCAGGGGTGGGCTTGGAGTACAGGAAATCATAAGCATAAAGAAAATTACCTCATCCCCACTGTAAAGTGTTGTGATGCATCTTTAATGTTGTGGGGCTGTTTTCCTGCCAAAAGTCATTGACAACTTGTTAGGGTATATGAAGCTCAAGTAACAGCAGACATTAAATCAAAACCTGAGTGCCTCTACCAGGAAGCTTAAAGTGGTCTGTAGTTGGATCATCCACAAAAATGGTTCAATGACCACAAACGCAAGGTTTTGCCATCTAAACCCCATTGAAAACCTGTAGGATGAGTTGAAGAGGAGAGTCAACAAGCATGGACCGTGAAATCTGAAGTATCTTGAGAGAGGTTCTATATGCAGGAAGGATCTCAGAATCCTTGCCATATGTTCTTCAACCTTATTAAGCATTAAGGAGAAGATTCAAAGCTGTTATACTGGCAAAGGGTAGGCTGCATAAAGTCATTAACTGTGGCACACATATATTTGAGAAAAATATTTGTTTTATGATAAGAATTTTTCTCATTTCAATTCTTTTACTTCAATTGAAGGTTAGCTTTTTGATAAAATTTTGAATGAAACATCAAGAAGTTTAACAATACACATGTTTTAACAGCTATGCTTTTATTTACTAAGGATGCCAATATTATTGGAGAGGCTCAATCTCCCTATTAGGCTAAGGAGCTTAATAGGGCATCTAGCGAGGCTACCCTTTGAGCTGTCAATAGAAGAGTACAGGGCATTGCCTTCTGAGAGGACCCCTGGGACTTGCTGGAGGGATTCTCTGTCTCTCTCTCAGCTGGAAACTGTTGCCCTGGAATGGGAGGTTACCATCGAGATCGACATCAGGACAAAGCAGTACAAAAAAAATTAGATGAGACGTGATACTACTGAACAGCATACTGCAAAGTGTACTCACCCAGATCAATTATAATCATATTGCAGACATTTATTTTACTGTGTACTTCTTTTCTTTTTACAGTCAGCAGTGAATTTACAAACAGTGCTCACTATGCAAAGGTGCTATACAATGTCAATTCTGTCTGACACAGTTAAATCTAGTCATAATGGCAATGTCTTCTTGCAAATGCCAAACCAAAAAAGTGATCACTGACAGCATGCTAGAAAAATTTCTTTCACAACATGAGCTTGGTTGTGCAGCTTGACCTTTGACCAAGTGAGGTGCTGGCTCTAAGCAGTATCTGCAGCTGAATTTCACTTTGTGAAAGAAAAAGAAGTGCATGTCTGAGGAAACACAATAGTTCTCCAGGGCTGTGTATACAAAGTTCAAAATTAGCATTTAGTCACAGAGATAGATTAATAGATGTGTCGTAATATACCCACAGATGGACATCTGTGGATGCATGTGAACATTGTTAATTCTTGTGCAGCATAACTTTGGACACAAAACAAAGCTATGACAAGCTATAATGGGTTTAAACCAGAAGTCGTACATTCGACTGATGAACTGTTAAATTGGACCTCCTTAAACAAAAATCGTAATTATTACTTTTTTAGTACAGTTATGTCCAAAAGTAATTGCACTGCTAACCTTTATGAATTTAATCAGTTAGTGCATGCACAAATGTCACTGCAGAAAATGGAAAGCATCCACATTGCAACATGAAGGCATCATCAAGAAAGTGACACAAAAGAACAAACAGTACATAAAAGCTACATTTTAAAAAACAAGGTTATGTCTAAAAAAAAAATAAGTAAATAACCTGGATTCCCATAACTTGTTACAAATAACTAGACATCATCAAGATAAATAGATATATTGTGCTCTGGGAGAAAAAAGGTGCCAGCAGGTTCATACATTTATCTTTGTCATTAAACCTCTGCATTTATTTTGCGCCCAGCCCAGTAAGAAAAGACACAGCATAAGAACCCAATTCAGTACAACCAGGAAACTTTGTCCCATTTCTCTCTGTCTAGCTTACTTAATATTACTGCTTCTATTACTTCCAGCTGCAAGATACCAAGTTGAATTATTCATTCATTTTCTGATCCCTTCTATTCCAACACAGTGTAACATGGGCCAGTACTGAGAATTAAGTATAGGGGAACAAAATTCACAAACATCTAAACACACAGAGACCTGTCTGGTGTTTGACACCTGACATTCACAAATTATTCAATTTCATTTATTCTCCACCACAGCTTTTCTCAGAAGATAGGCATGGGGCATTTAAGCACATTTACAAGTGACACACTGAAATAATAAGGCACAAAACCATTCAAAATATATGTTACCTATTTAAATATTCAGAATTATAACCTAACAAACCAGTCACAGTAAAATGTTCACATTCTTTGCATGTCCCTGCTTGAATTTCCTGGACATGGGTTCAAAGGTCATATTAAATTATCCAATCATTCATTTTCTAAGCTTCATATCCAGTTGAGTATCACAGAGGGTCATATAAATTAATTAGTCCAAACAGGATGTTGTTTTAGAGTAGAATGTCATTCTCCTACCTACTGGGCAAGCTTTCTCTAATGATGAAATAGTGGGATAACGGATAAAATGTTACAAGGACAAAAAAGAAAGAAACAACATATTTCATGTTTTAGGTTCATTTTTGTATTTGCCAGACCACTCCTATCTGAAAGATCCACAGTAGCATTTATCAACACACTAAAATTACACTTGAAGGACCAGTACTGGGCAGAGGCCATTTTGTGAGTCACATTAAAGCAGCAAGACCAATCTGTATTACATTACCTACCTCAATAGCATAAAATCAATCTGTTTTTAGGAACATAACTCTGATGTATGGTATGTCAGCATATTTTTCCATACCTTACTTACTGTATACAAACAACTGTGTAATATTTATGTCTGTTAATAAACATTTAAACCCTGTTCTATGCAGTAAAGTCCCACCTTTTCCTTAAGACAATTGAGCAAATGAGTTGAAGTTGAAAGTAATGTGTGAAGGTGTTTGAAATGTATGCAGGAATTAATTAGTGTAAGTAAACCAGAAACAGCACACGTAGTTTTAATTTCCTAAAAAACATTATAACAATGTCATACTCTCTGATGTAGATAAAAAAAACAGTTCACAGAACATGTAAGATCAGGCAATGTGGCCTAATAGTTAAGCCTCTGGATGATAAACCAAATGTTGGCAAGGTATATCTGCTACTAATCTAACTGTACAAAACGCATGTGATCAGTTGTACTATAGCTCTGTATTTCGAAAAGATCTTGTGGAAAATCATCACCATATAAAATGTTTCATAAAGATAAAAATTGTATAATATGTACAAAGCAAAGATGAATGATTATAAAGATATACTGAATGGTTTTCCCTCTATACTGAATGCAGCAGCACCAACAAATAATTCACATCAAATCTTTTCTGGTGTCTGCTCTGTGCCTTTTCATGGAGCAGATCTGTTATCCACCCAATCCAATCTACCATTCAGAAACACCCCTGGGTATTAATAATTCTATACTACATCCGTCTTTCCCCCCCTTTATGAATTCAAACCAACTCCCCCACCATGAAAGAGGAGAATGACACACAGGTCATGAGAATAATTTCGCAATACCCAGACAATGGCACTCTTTTGCCACCCACCCACATACACACAACCTAAGCAGCCGTTAATAGAGCGATAGCTAAATATTACCTTAAGAGCTTTATTCTGACAGTACAAAAGTCAAAGCGATGTTAATCTGATTATGCTATCTTTCTGTGCAGGGAAAGGACAAGCAAGTTAAAAGGCAGAGGTACAACATCACTGCAGAACAGAAAAGGGGGCAGATGTGACAGCTCAAGAAAGGCCATGGCAAAATTTACTTGACTATGTAACCTTCTTTTAACTATCTGCATTAATTTTGTCAACACTGTACAAATACATTTACTAAGGTCATCAATCAGCTTGTCAGGACAACACAGCTTTATCATTTATATACAGACTCACCCTTACATTGACCCGTAAACTTATTTAATTATTTTTTATCATTCAGTAAAACTAACAACATTCTCATAAGATATGACACATATTTCTGGAGTGTTTACCAGGGCTCAAGGAATAACCTGCCTTTTAAAGATTATAAAAATAAAAGCAAAGTAAAAGCCTTAAACTTGAAAACTTGGATGCTACTTCTGGTATGTATTTAAGATGGCTTGCTTACATCCATGTCAAATTTCTTCTCGTCTCACACCATTGTCATGAAATTGGAATCTTCCCAATTTCAACCTTATACCTCAAAGCCTTTAACTCTAATTTACCAAGACTTTGTAACAAATAGATAGATGAATAGCTACAAATAATGAATGACTAAAAATTCTCCATGTTGTGTTGTCACAACATTCAAATCCCTCCTTTACAAATGACTGCATTATCCTTACTCATCATTACATAAAAATGCCAGTATCATATTTCTTATTTCATTAAGCACTTACCTGGAAAGGTGTGTGGGTTAGGTGACCCTCTTTTAAGGCACTTGGAACAGAGGACATGAACCGTGTAGTACAACCCTGGCCATTCTTGAAGTAGGACATTCAGTTCTTCCACCAGTGGGGTCACAGCCTGCCAGGCAGTCCATATATTTGGCAGTGAAGCATGGCTAGTGATGGACAAAGTGCCTGCCTGCAGGCCACCCTGTGATGGCCGGTAGCTAACCACCACAGGAACTTTGCCCCTATATGCAAAGATCTGATACCGGCCATCTGATCTCTGCACCACATGGGCATTGATCTGTACACTGTACCTGGCAAACAGACCAGGGGGAAAAAACAATGGAAAGCTGTACTCAATCTGGAGCTGCTCAACAGAAAACAGCTGGCCCAAAAGGGTGGAGCCACCATTGATCCAAGCCTCAGCATGTGGTACCTCATTTTTGACATAACAAGGGAATTTATACCAGACAGTGGCACCATTCAAAGGCTTTAATTTTGGCTTATTTATGCAGTAGCAGAGGCCCATTTTCTCCAGCAGCTCAAGTATGAGGTAAAGATCTTGCTGGGTCTTGATATGCGGCTTCAAAAGTAACCGAATAACATTAGAGGGCAAGATGCCATGCAGAAGGAAGCCTTCCACATAATGATTTAGCTGTGTTGCCCATAGGTGGTCTGCATCAGCATCATTCTGCAACTTCTGCAGCAAAACAGTGGCATCCCGTTGAAAGAAAATGTTGAGTATGTCAATTAGCTTGGTCAGATTGTGGAAGACGTACTCCTTGAGAGTGTAGCTGTCCTCAAAGTAGAGCAGCTTGCCACTCTCATGCAGATACGAGAGTGCACTTTGCAGACGGTCCTCAGTTAGCCCTGCTTGCAAGCCAAGACGAGCTGAATCCCACCAAGAAAGCCATAGTTCCTTGGGCTTACAGTGTAGCTCCTCTAGCATCTGCCAAGATTTTGGCAGTATGCGGTGAAGGTTTGGAAAAATTTCACGGTGCTCAGCTACAGACATAAGCTTTTCCTTTAGATGTTGGATATTCCTTAGGTCCCTAACACAACTCACACACAAGACTGGGGAGAGGATTTGAAGCCGATTATTGAGGAGGTACTGCAGCTGAGACTTTTTACGTCGCAAGTTTTTGTCTGAGACACCATAAAACAAGGCATGAGGATTGGAGGCTCTAATGTCATAATCCTGCCCAAGAGCTTGGTCTACATTTTGCACCAGGCCTTGTAAGAATTCCACATCTCTTTTCTCCTGAAAAGCTATCTGGCGGTGGATGTCTAGACATTTTTCTTCTACTTCTAGTTCATCGCATAAATCTGTGTGGGTCCCCACAATACATGCTACACCATGTGGGACCTTGGCACTGAGCAGGTGCAGGAAGTAACCTACATAAGTATAAAAATATCTGGGCATATAGGCCTTTAAATTTACAACCAATATGTACAAAGCACCTGGTGAAAGGAAAAATGGTTTAATAAGGTCATAGCTTTGATCACCAGAGAGATCATACACAATGAAGGTAAGACTCCGTTCAACATCAGCCATCCATGTTGCCAAATCAATGCCTTTGTTTCCAGTCACTGAAAGAATATCCTTCGTTTTACTACTAATGAGACAGTGTCGCAGCCAACTCTTTCCAGCATTCTTTAACCCCATTAGGACCAATTTCAATCGTGGCTTTACAGCCGGTTGGGAATGGGCCAGTTCTTTTTGATAGGCAGCAATATAAGGAATACCTTTCATACACACCTCATAAGGAGGTTGTATTAATGGATTGTCCTTAATTTTCCAAATGTTAACCCGAAAGAGCTTCCCAAAATTATCAGGAAGGATGGCGATTTGGTTACCCTGTAAGACCAGTTCTTCTAGCTTATCCAGCTCCACAATAGAGTCAGGAAGGTAAGTTATTTTGTTATTGTCCAGCCACAGGTTGGCAAGGTTGCCAAGGCGGCATATCTCATCAGGAACAAAAGTCAGCTTGTTTCTGCTTAGATATAGCTCCTCAAGACCCAAAATCTCCAGGACAACCAGTGGGAACTGCTCAAAAATGTTAGATGAAATATTAAGCATTTTTAGCTTTTTCAATTGACCAAAGGGCTGGGGTAAAGAATTCAAAGAATTGTTATCCAGCATGAGGCTTTCCAGATTTTTCAGCACACAAAAGCTCTCAGGTAACTCAGAGATTTTGGTGCTACTTAACCACAAGATCTTGAGTGACTGTAACTGAGAAATTCCACCAGGCAAACAATCAATTTTATTGCCAGAAAAATCCAACTCTTCAACGTCGCCAAGTTTTAGGATCTCAGGGGGAAACTGAGACAGCCTGTTGTGATCGACATCTAGTGTCCTAAGCTTCTGGAGTTCTTGGAAAGATGAAGGAAGTTGGCACAGCTCATTAAAACTGACATCCAGCTCTTCCAGACTCTGCAGTGCTCCTATGTGGGTCGGCAAGGCCTTCAGTTTGTTGTGGCTGATGCACAATTTCTTCAGGCTCTTTAAACATACAATATCCTCAGAAAAGATGGTGAGACTATTATGACTTAGGTCCAGCTCGGATAAATATCCCAGTTCAAAGACAGCAGGAGGAGGGCTGGTAAATTTGTTCCTCCTAAGCACAAGAATGCGCAGGTTGGTGAGGGCAGCCCCCAAGCCATCTGGCAGCTCCTGCAAGGAGTTGTTGCCCAGGTTAAGCGCTTCTATCTCACTGATGTTCTCTGGCAGAACAATCTTCTGATTACTATTGGTGCTGAGGGTGAGATGGCGTAAGTTGGTTCTTAGTTTCCTAGAGCGCAAGGCAGCATCTCTCCATAACCTGGCTGTTCTCAGATTGTTCTCCTTTTCGGCCATGGCTCAGCCAGACCCCTCCTCTTTGTTTTCATTGAGAGAAGCAGGACTTACTACCCAGGCAGCATGGGCATCACTGCTGTCTCCTTCATAATTAGTATGATCTGTTTTATCCCAAATATCGGAAAGGCAAACACAGACAGCGATTCTTGCTGCATTTTTTCCTTGCCCGTTCAAATCACCAAGTCACTCACATGAAGGAGATGTACAGTAGGGATTTTTCGCATCTTCGATCTCTGCGCCACCGTATTGAGGAAAGAAAGCACAGCCGCTCCCTGCCGTCATCAAACGCGTTTTCGTGCAGCTAGTTGTAACGCTACGTGCAAGCGGTGAGCCGATGTGGGGCGCAGACGACTCCTCCAAGAGCACGCCATTCACATGCCGCTGAAGTCCGAGCCGCCAGCGACCGAAACACTCACCCTGCCCGGCAGAGCTGCACTCCTCGCCTTTCTGTGCAGCCAGCCGCCTCTGAAGCCGCGCTGCACACCCTCCTTCCCAGGCGCGTCAACGTTTAGTGGTAGAGTCATCACCATCGCAACGCCCACTTAACCTCTGTTCCAATAATCTTCAAAATCACATCCTCTTTCTTATTGCGTCGAAGAAGAAGGTGGAGTTAATAACGGTCGCACCGCCCCCCAGGCGCATGACTAGCTGAAGACCCTACTGCGCACCTGTACGTCACCAGCAAGGGCGGTGTTCAAAACTCTTGCGCTCAAATACATCCCTTACCGGAGCTGCACTGCGGTCCCTCCTTTCTAAGCACGTCATCTATCAGTGGTGGGGGTTTTACAACAATGATGTCTTCCTAATGTTTACTGTTACACCGTCGATAACCAAGTACATTCTGATTGGACATAACCCATCGGGCCAAATCAGTGGTCTTCTTTTCATTGGCACTTCTGCAAGTAAGAGCAAAAGTCAAGTTGCGGAATTTAATACCGTGGTCAGAGTCATCATCAAACAATTGACGCACGGTACTTCCAATGAAAAGTTAAATCGAAAAGGCGAGGGAATGAACCAGGAAGGAAGCTCGCAAATAGCGAGGTGTAAATTATTGGACAGGTAGTGGTTACTGCATTGATGCCTGAAAGAAAAGGGGGTAGTCAGTGCCGCAGTGCTTAAAGCGGGCCGATACTCGATACCTCTAGACATCTTAATAAGGAAAAAATCGCACCCAACACCCGCACTTGAATCAGTGTATCCCGACGATTTTTTGTTTTATCATTCCGGCACTTTTTTTTTAGCGCACTAGTAATTGCCGGCAGACACCCTCATTTAATCGAATGTTACCGTTTCGACCTAAATAGAGTACCGCCCGTAATTTGGTTTCACTTCAGTCAGTACGATGCTAATGTGTAAAACGCAGTGAACTTTGGTGATGAACCTTAAAACTGACTCTGAACTGGATTTATGGGTTTCATTATCAAAAAATGGATGGATATATAAAAGGAAGACGCAAAGCACAGTTTAGTGCATTGATGATTGAAAAGAATACAGAAAGGGAATTGTGTTTATCGATTTAAAAATTCTCAAACCCAGTTAAGTTAAATCAGAGTCTTTGGTGACTAGAGCATTCAGAGCAAGACAAGACAAGGTACCAGTCCATTGCAGGACTTACTTATTCTTGCACACGGTTAATTTAACATTTACCAAGGAAAGAAATACAATATCTGTTGAAACACTTCCACAGACACAGATGAATCATGCATACTTTACACAGACCGTAACTGGGTAAGAGATTCAAACTTAAGATTTATTCACCCCTGTTCTTATGAACCACTGTGCCAGCCTGTGTTGTTTTATCTTTCCTTAAATTTACAGCACATTATAGCCTGTGCAATAGCTTAGATGACTTTATAAAAGTGAGCTTTATAAAAATTGCATTGAAATTATGGTGCCATGGTGGTAATCACTGCTGCCTCGTACTTCTTGGAGACATTATTGAAATCTGGATCTGGTCACTCTCTAGCCTGAGTTGACATGTTCTCTTCATGTACTTGTGGGGTTTTCTCCTGCTTTTCCAGTTTTCCTCCAATGTCCTAAAGATGTGTGTTTATTAACTCAAACAGCAACTCTAAATTGTGTGTGTTCCCAGTGCTACTCGTGCCCAACTTCCTGCAACCCTAAATTGAGGTAAGCAGTTTCAGCAATTGGGGAATTTAAAGGAGTTTTATATAAAACTGGTTAAGGTGTTCTATTTAAAAGAGAAAGAAAACCTAAGCAGATCTTAATTTAGTGCATTAACATAGAAAACAAAAGAAAGCACATGAAGGAATTATCAGGGAAAATATTGAGCAGCACTTGTCTAGAACATTAGAACAATCTGGACATGGAACAGGCCATTCAACCCAACTATGCTTGTCAGTCCTATCCACTTAATTCTTCCAAAATAACATCAAGTCTGGTTTTACTACAGTACTTGGTAGCTTATTGTATGTGTCTATGGTTCTCTGTGTGAAGGAAACTTCACAATGTTTGTGCAAAATTTCCCCTTAACGAGTTTCCAACTGTGTCCCAGTGTTCTTGAAGAACTCATTTTAAAGTGACAGTCTTGATCCACTGGACTAATTCCCATCGTAATTTTAAAAAACTTGCTTCCTCTTAACCTCATTCTGCTTAAAGTATTAAAACAGGAGTATTAGGTAATACTCACCATGCATTCAGACAAGGAAAGTCATGTTTCACTGTTATGCTGGAATTCTTTGAGGAAGCACCAAAAGTATACAATAAGGGAGGTGGATATGATATTTTTATCTTGATTTACAGAACATTTTTGATAAGGTGCCACATGAAAATTTACTGATCAGAGCACAGTCTGTAGGTGGTCCAAAATGGTCCAAACACAGAAAGCAAAGACTAAAGGTCAGAGGAACTTTTTCAGAATCAGGTGATGTTAAAAGTGGTGTCCCTCAGGAGCCAGAGCTGAGACTGCTGCTGTTTTTAATTTAAATAAACAATTTGGATAAGAATACAATTTCTAAGTTTATTAAGTTTGCAGGTGATACCAGGTAGATCATTTAGAATCAGCTAAGTTGTAATGGAGAGATTTTGAAGCATTGAAGCTTGGTATCGATTTTTGGCAGCTGAAAAATTTCATGTAAGTAAATATAAAGTATTACACATAAGAAGTAAAAATGTTAGATTTGAATACACAATGGGAGTTCTGAAGCTTGAAAGTACACCTTAAGAGAAGCACCTGTGAATCATAATGGCCTCCCCACAATTCACATTCAGACAGTGTACAAGAAAGATAATAGGATGTTTACCGTATATCACAATATGTGCACTACAAGTCAAGGGACATTATGTTTAGATTATATAATGCACTAGTGAAGCCTCATCTGGAATACTGTGTACAGTTTTTGTCTCCATATTTCAAAAAAGACACAGTAGTGCGATAGAAAGTCTGGTGAAAAACAACAAGGATGATTCTAGGACTAGGAGATAAAACTATTAGAAGATATTAAAGGTGATTAACATTTTCAGTATGAGCAAATAAAAAATAATTGGATACATGACTGAGGTGTTTTAAAATGACAAACAGTAAGAAAGCCTTCCAAGATTTTTTAGGAGTTTGCTAAATTAGAAGATACAACTGTATTGTGCTTATAAACATATTTTCATTTACAACATTTACATTTCTAACTGGGATGATTTAAGTAGGGTTTTTTGCATTTGTCTAAAGATATGCATTAAGGTTTACAGGCCACTCTGAATTGACTAGATGTCAGTCAGTATGGGGATGCATGCTTGAGTGTGACCTTGTGCTGACTAAGGAACTAATGCCCCTTCCAGATCTGGTTTCTGCTGTAGAGCCAGTGCCACTTGAATAAACTCTGATTTCCCATGGGTTTGGAAAAATACATCAGTATGCAGTATTGGCATTAGTTTCATAAAGAACCTGGCTTTGAAAGTATGTAGTCTGTATGTAGTAATGCAATATTATTATACTGTACAACTTATGGCAACTAAACAGAAGAAAAACTGCCTTGTTAACTTTTTTATGGATTCAGTATGAAATTAACCTTTATCTCCTTTTACCACTTACAAAGTAAGTGCATTGATTTCAGTTGCTTTGTTCATGATTGTATTAAATGTCAGTCTAAATGTTTTCATTCTTAAATTTTATTTCATTATTTGTGTTGTATTTGTAGAGGAAGGGCTTTCTCATCTGTGCAACTACCTTTATACTCCTAAGTTATGCTTGGGAGTGTCTGGTTTCCAGCTGGACAGATTTCAATATTAAAATAAGGCACACTTTGTTC
Organism: Polypterus bichir lapradei; assembly: GCA_026402145.1. NCBI lineage: Eukaryota > Metazoa > Chordata > Cladistia > Polypteriformes > Polypteridae > Polypterus > Polypterus bichir. The sequence continues at coordinate 40,682,963 of JANRMT010062822.1, forward strand.
CAGTCTTATTTAATATGTGAGGAATGCTCAAGTAGTCTACATCAGATCAATACTGTTCCATTCTTTTTTTCTGTGCTTTAAGAGTCAATGACCCTATACTGGTATACAGGGAAGTACAAATGATGCATTGTGACTGGAAGTATGCAATACAAGGTGTGTCAGGTTAGAGGTGTCTTCGGTTGGTTTATTATAGCAAGACTACATTCAGTGAAAAACAGCTTTTATATGAATGCTGACAATGTTGCTGCTAGACAGTGTTTTTTCATGGATTGTCGACTAAGTGTACACTGGGGGATTTGATTTTAAGCACAAGGTTCAGTTCCAGTTCTGCTTTTCTGTGAACCCCAAGAAATGAACTTAACCTGCCTGAGTCCCACTGTGAACAAATGCCATGTCATCCTCTTCTGAGTTGCTCTGGGTGTGAACATTTGCATACTACTACTACTACTACTACTACTATTATTAGTTTTAATCCTACTACTAATAATATATGAGTTAATGTACCACATCCATAGTTAATACCTGCCTTGTACACTGAGCTGCCAGGATAAGCTCCAGCACCTCTGAACCCATAGCAAAGTAAGTGAATTTCTAAAATGGAATGATTGAGTAATTAGGCCATTGATTTCCCATCTTCAATTTAAGCCCTTCTTTAACTAAAACCAATATCTTTCCTGTGTCTGAACTGAATCTGTCAATTTAGAAATTTCCAAACGTCTATTTTGTTTTTCTAAAAAATGTGCATTACAATGTGGGTGGCATGATGGCTCAAGAGTTAGAGATACTTTTTTTATCAGCCATGCTGGCTTCCTCACAAAACTCAAAGATGTTTTCACAACGTTAATAGGTGGCTCTAAATGGGCCTAGTGCGAGTATATGAACGAATGTGACCTGTGATGGATAGCATTAGTCCCTGCCTTCATCCTGGTACAGCCAAGGTAGCCTAAGGCTGATATAAATGGGTTAAGTAAATGGATGAATGAATACATGTTACAATAACAGCCATTAAGCGTACAAGGGCAAGGTCTATGGGGCAGCTGGGGCCTAACACAGCAATCATTGAGTGCAAGGCAGGAATGACACCTGGACAGGGTGCCAGTGCATCACAGAGAGAACACACACACATCAAGGGCCAATTTAATATCGATAATATACCTAACCTGCATGTCTTTGGATTGTGAGATGAAACCTATGTGAACACAGATAGAGCATGTAACGTTCACCGAGTTTCCTTACTGTAAGGCAAAAGTGCTACAACTATGCCACCATGCCACCCATGAAAGAAAATGATTATCCAATGTATAATGAAAAAGTAAATCAGTGATATGTTGTATGCACAAGAATGTGTAAGTGCTTGATCAACAGTACATTAACAGCATCATTATAAGGTACTTTACAAGCAAACAAATAACAATATCATATGTGCAAAATTATCAATAATCAATACGGGAAATACTATTACTTTTAAAAGTGATTATTTAAAAAAAATACTATACATATGAAAGTGTGGATAGCTGTGGGCATTTGTTTTATTGCCACTCCTCCATTTTCAAACCTGTCTTATACAGTTCAGGATCAAAATATTAGCCCCAAAGTACAGTAGCCCATCATTTGATAGCAGGGCACACTCACTGAAGTGGGACAATTTTACAAGTACCAGTCAACCTAACCTTTTATCAGTGTATGGTTTCATTTCTTGACTTTTTTAAGTTCAGTGTGATGGCTGATCTTGTACATTTGATTCACTGTTTGATTTAACTTACAACATTTCATCACATAACCCAATACCTATGGATTAATGCTTGCTTTTTATACTTCATATCAGGGTACACTCATGCTCATACCCACACTCAATCAAATGGGCCAAATAGTAACACAAGCTCATTGATATATGCCTATTATTTTAAATGGGCGCCTAGTCCTTAATGATAAAGCTATTAAAACAAGCCAGGTATGGTATGCTGCTCTGTAACTAAAACACTCTAAGCATTGTATCTTGAATGTCTTCAATAACAAAAACTTCTTGTTAGCATCTTCAAGACATCTTCTGGGTTGCTTCTAAGTATTCTGGTGTGGTGGTTATGGCTTTGGACTTCAAGCCCTAAAGCGTTGGGTTCAAATCCTTCTTCTGACACTGTGTGACCCTGAGCAAGTCGCTTGACCTGCCTCTGCTCCAATTGGAAAGCCAAAAGAGATGTAACCAATTGTATCATAAATGCCACAAGTTTCCTTGGGTAAAGATGTCAGTCAAATAAGTAAATTTAAATGTTTTTATGTCTCACCTTTGAATTCTAGTTTGTATTATGATGACATTCCTACAAACATTTTACAGAAAATAGCCTATTTGTTGAGCCCAGGTCTCAATACGTATTAAATGGCCTTGATACGACTCCTTATAGTTCTGGAAATTGTTAAGACTTAGATCTCATATAACTTTGCACTCACTGTTCAAGTATTTCCTATTGATCACTCTGTCACCTTTGGAGTTCCTAATGAAATATGAATAAAGCAGTTTGTTCCATGCTTTAGATGCCCTATAGCCAAAGGCATTGACTCCTACACTAGTTTTAGTTACCTTGAGAATTTTAAGAAGGCCTGCATTTTAAGATTATAATATATGACCTGGAGCGATAATGCTAATATATTTTTAAGGTAAAGTGAGGACTAAACCATTCATGACTTTGTATGTGAGAAGAATTTTAAAATGGGCTATAAATTGGAAATTAGTAAACCCGTTTAGGAACTGGAGTTATATGCTCAGTTATAAACTAAGCATTGTTTAATTTTTTTTTTACTACAGATGAGATATCTTTGTGCTTTGTTTTCTTATGATTTTTGATTAAAGTTTAGATTTTTGTGAAAACAGGACTGTTTCTGGGTTTAAAATTGTTGCTTGGCTTAACAACATTTTTTGGTCTTCTATATTCCAGTTTATCACAAATTTGTCTTGTAATCTATACTAATAAAAGGCAAAGCCCTCACTGACTCACTCACTCACTCACTCACTCACTGACTCATCACTAATTCTCCAACTTCCCGTGTGGGTGGAAGGCTGAAATTTGGCAGGTTCATTCCTTACAGCTTCCTTACAAAAGTTGGG
>JANRMT010062822.1:40718724-40745079 GCA_026402145.1 Polypterus bichir lapradei
TATATTATATTATATTATATTATATTATATTATATTATATTATATTATATTATATTATCCCTTGAAATACTCTCTGAGTCAAACACCCTGTAGTCAATATATGGGCATGTGCAATAGCAATGTGAAGCTGACAAGCACCTGTTTTTTTGCATTGGCAGAATTCTGGGTTCCATTAATGTCACAAATATTAGTCAGAGGAGACTTTTCTATCTACCTACTTCATTGAAATAAACATTTGGTATATAATTTGTTAGGGTTCTTGGTTATGACAAATGTCTTTTGAGATTTATTCAGGTAACAAACATGGATCATTAGAGATAAGGTAGTTATTATGGCTCTGTGACCATATAAACATTTTTTTACACTGAAACTGTAGCTCCTCTGTTTCATCACTAGAGTGTGAAGTTACTTGCATTCCTGTCCCACAATTGGATAACAAAGTCAAGCTGAGTGGCTGAACCAGGGGCACGGACCCTGCTCTTGGCATGCCTTCGTGTCTGCTGGGTTTTTGTACTGGCTGAGCTCTTAATCACATAATAATAATACCCTTCATTAAAAAAATGTTTTTGCTTCATTAGAACTCATCCCCTGTTGTGAATTTTTCTCCCTTTGAGAATAGTAGTTGTTATCAAAACTGCCTACTGTTATTGGTTACAAAGTGCTCCAGTGGTATTAGAAGGCAAAGTGCGTGGAGTGAGAATATCAGGCAGGGTTTCCTAGACTTGGCTCTGGTACCCCAAAACAACTGCTGGGTTTTCTTCCCACCAATGTTCTATTCACAAACCAATTTCTGTCTTATTTCCATCTATATTCAACTAAGTTTGTTTCAGGTCATATTTTATATATTTAGAAAAGTGTGTACAATGAACTTTTGTTTGCTGAGTGTTGTGTTACAAATTCTTGCATACCATTTGGATTTCCAACACATAACCTGTCAAACCACTGTGATATAAACACAGACCAGACATCATAAAAAGGTTTGAGGCAGCCACCCATATAATATCCCTAGCTGCAAAAGGTTTGTAGAATTGAACAGAGATGTTCACAACACTGAGTCTAAAACAGAACTGATTCCATGGTGGTAAAATGGCGGCTTTAAAGGCCTATACAGGAAGTGATTTCATCAAAGGGGCGTGTCCCTGAAGTGATGTCATCTGGACCGGAACCTTGTAGGATTTCTCAGGAAAGGCCTGCAGGGTAACTGAGAAAGACAGTCAGTGCACCCCGCCCTCCCCTGGTCAAATGTGGAGCTTCAGCTGTCTCCTACTCAGCCCAGACCCATCGGGTCGGGCGACCTGCACCGAGAAGTCGTAAGCACGAGAGAGGGCATCAGCATTGGCATGGAGAGAGCCCTTACAATGAATGAGCGAAAACTTGTAAGGTTGTAGGTCAAGAAACAACCTAGTGACCCGTGGATTTGACTCTTTGTGAAGGGCCATCCACTGTAAAGGAGCATGATCCGACACTAGAGTGAATTGCCGGCCCAAGAAATAGTACCTCAACTGCGTAATCGGCCATTTAATTGCCAGGGCTTCCCTTTCCACTGCCACATACCTGGTCTCTCGATCCAGCAGTTTCCGGCTCGGGTACATGATGGGGTGTTCAACACCATTGACACTTTGGCTCAACACGGCACCGAGGCCTGTGTCCGAAGCGTCCGTCTGGAGAATGAACGGGATAGAAAAATTAGGAGCGATCAACACTGGTGCTGAAGTAAGAGCCTGTTTTAAGTCACAGAATTCAGCTTCCGCCTTGTCAGTCCATACCCCGTTGTTAGGAGCTCTTTTCTTCGTCAAATCAGTCAAGGGCACTGCTCTCCCAGAAAACCGAGGTACAAACCAGCGGTAGTACCCGGCTAATCCGAGAAATGCTTGGACTTGCTGCTTGGTTCTTTTGAACACGGTGGCTTCACGGTGCCCCGACCCACCAAGTAGCCCAAATATTTAGCTTCTTTAAGTCCAAAGAAACATTTCTTTGGATTGGTTCGGAGCCCAGCTTCTCCAAGTGTCTGCAACACCGCTCTGACCTGCTGTATGTGTTCCTCCCATGTGCTGGAATAGATGACGACGTCATCCAGATAGGCAGCACTATACGCATTATGGGGACGGAGCACTTTGTCCACCAGATGTTGGAAAGTCACAGGAGCCCCGTGTAACCTGAATGGAAGGACACGATACTGCCAGTGTCCGCTAGGGGTGCTAAACGCCGTCTTCACCTTTGCGGAATCCCTTAAAGGAATCTGCCAGTACCCTTTTGTCATGTCAAGTGTGGTCAAGAATCTTGCTTGGCCCAGCCTTTCGAGGAGGTCATCCACGTGAGGCATGGGATAAGCATCAAATTGGGACACTTGGTTAAGTCAACAGAAGTCATTGCAAAACTTCCAACTGCCGTCTGGCTTACTAAACAAAATGATTGGACTGGACCAGGGACTAAAACTTTCCTCTATCACTCCTAGTTCCATCATTCGCTTGATTTCCAGCTCCACTTCTACTTTCTTTGCCTCCGGGAGTCTATAGGGGCACTCTCAGACGATAACTCCAAGCTCAGTCACTATGTCATGCGCAATCAGAGAGGTCCTTCTGGGTTTCTCACTTACCACCTCTGGAACGGACAGGATAGCTGACTCCAGCTCCCGTCTCCGTCTGAAAGTTAATTCCTCGCCGAAATTAAGGTTGTCTATTAGAGCAAAGAATGAGCATGGCTGAACGGAGGAGGGATCGAGATCCCTGTCCTTCCACAGCTTCAGCAGGTTTACGTGATAAATCCGCTTGCTTGGTCAACGATTAGGTTGTTTCACCAAATAGTTGACAAGTCCTTTCCTCTCTTTAATTTCATAAGGGCCTTGCCAATGGTCGAGTAATTTGGAATGGGAGGTGGGGACCAACACCATGACACGATCCCCGGATGGAATTCTCGGAGTGTCATGCCATGATCATAATATGACTTTTTAGAATAGGCCGAATTTTTCCAAATCTATTGCGTAATTGTGCGATATATTCCAATATATTTGTAGAGGGAAGAGCCTCTCCTTCCCAACCTTCTTTCAAAATATCTAATATACCCCGGGGTTGTAGACCGTATAATAATTCAAAAGGTGAGAACCCCGTAGAGGCTTGTGGGACTTCCCGGTATGCAAATAGAACGAATGGGAGGAGTTGATCCCAATTCCTCCCATCCCCGCTGACCACCTTGCGAAGCATCTGCTTGAGAGTCTGGTTAAACCTCTCTACTAGACCGTCGGTTTGAGGATGATACACCGCGGTCTTTAAGTGCTTTAAAAGGCGTCCCTTGGTCCGTTAGGACTTCTTTAGGAATGCTGACTCGCGCAAAGACCCCTACTAGTTCCCATGCGATTGCTTTAGATGTAGCTGAGCGCAAAGGAACAGCTTCCGGTTATCAGGTTGCATAATCCACAAGGACTAATACATATTTGTGTCCTTGGGCTGAGGGTTCTATGGATCCCACTATATCGACCCTTATTCTTTCAAAGGGAACATCAATTAGGGGAAGAGGAACGAGAGTTGCATGGTTCTTCCTAGGAATTTGCCTTAATTGACACTCCAGACAAGAAGTACAAAAACGGCAAACCTCCTCATTAATTCCCAGCCAATAAAATCTGAGCTTGCTCCGCTCTAAGGTTTTTTCGGTGCCTAAATGGCCTCCAAGGAGGTGAGAATGTGCTAACTCACAAACCTGCCGCCGGAAGGTTCGTAGGATTAACAAAAACTTCCGGACCTCCCCCTCATGCTTGGCGACCCAATATAATAAGTAATAATTCTCTATTACGAAGTGAGGTCCTTGTGGCATGGACTGATGCGTGCGTTGGCCATTAACGAGAACAACTGCATTTTTTACAAATTTAAGGGAGTCATCATTCCATTGCTCCCTTTTAAAAGAAAATTAAATTGAAAATAAATTTGGCAGAGAGGATCTGGGTTGACCTCAAGGGGTGGAGATTCGTCCCAAACCATGGAGGTGCGTGTGGATGATGTTTCCACCTATGATGGTCCCGGAGTCTCTCCGTCCTCCTCACAGGCTTCCGTAACTCTCTCGGCCGGCTGAGTACACGGTATGGAGACAGCTTCAGATGAATCATCCTCATCTATAACTAGGCCCAAGTGTGGATTGGGAGTAGTCTGTAGCTCAACGCATTTATTATTAGACCAGTCCCATCCTAGAATTACTGGAAAAGGTGGATTGGGGAGGACCACTACAGGGAATTTTTTTCTCGATCCTCCTTGAGAAATAAAAACTAGGGCGGATTTATAGGTACGGACTTCTCTGTGAATACATTTAATACTGGTCTTTACTTTCATCCATTGTCGCAGTAAGACATATTGGCAATCAACAATGGAAATGTTGTTGCCGGAGTCGAACAATGCGTTGAGTTTGTAACCATTTACGCCTACTTGTCCCATTTGTGAAACCATCAGGGGATGAGCAAGGGTACACAAACCGCCCTCCACCCTTCTCCTACATTCCGCCTCGTTCCCGGATAGGTTGTCCGCCAAGTGATCCAGGGACTTCGGAACAGGCTCTGGTGTATGTGGAAGAGACCTATGGTGTAGGACGTAATCTCTAGGGAATTCAAGAGGACCATTCTGCTCTCCCAGATTTCGAGGCTGGATTATATTTTTTATGGGCTGTATCAGCTCCTCCATTGAATGGAATTCTCCCCAGACCGGCTGGGCAAAGTGCTGGTGAAGTCCTTGTAAAAATATAAAGCAGACTATTTGCTGTACTATATTTGGAATGGGGTTAAATCAAATGGCCTTAGCCAAAAAGACACCTGTTCCCAGAGGGCCATAGCTTGCCCCTGAACTGATCCCTTAGGATTGAATTTCCACGTTTTTATTCTCCTTGCCTGCTGGTCTGGGGTTAACCGATGGTCCCAATGGGCAGCTCAGCTCTCTAGTCCGAGAGAGCATAATAAGCCCTTTTTGTTTCATCCCCAGAAACCAGCCCACGTCTGTATGTCTCCCCTACACTCTCCTTCTGGTAAGATACTAGCCCAGGGTTGCACTTAAGGAACGGAGCCTGCACCAAGTCTTTCCTGACCACCTGACAAACTCCCACCCAGAAACTTGGCCCCAATACTTTCCTACCTGGCTGAAGTTTAGGTCCTGTCCCGGTTTCTTCTGGGACGATATCCTGCCGACTACGCCACTGTGATATAAACACAGACTAGACATCATAAAAAGGTTTGGGGCAGCCACCCGTTTAATATCCCTAGCTGCAAAACGTTTGTTGAAATTGAACAGAGATGTTCACAACACTGAGTCCAAAACAGAACTGATTCCATGGTGGTAAAATGGCAGCTTTAAAGGCCCATACAGGAAGTGACTTCATCAAAGGGGTGTGTCCCAGAAGTGACGTTGTCTGGGCCGGAAGTGACATCATCGAAGGGCCGGGACCTGGTAGGATTTCTCGGGAAAGGTCTGCAGGGAACTGAGAAAGACAGTCAGTGCACCCCTCCCTCCCCTGGTCGGATGTGGTATTAATATTACTTAAGCCCTTTAGCTGTCTCCTACTTGCACGTGTGTGACACCACCCATGGTCTCTGTACAAAGGTAGGTCAGTTGGTCATTCTTGTTTGGCCCGGAGTGAGCAATGACACCCTGTGATGGAGAGGGATCTCCTGAAATTCTAAATGTGAATTGATGTTGTGATAATAATTGAGTCCTGACATCATAAAAAGGTTTGGGGCAGTCACCCATATAATATCCCTGGCTGCAAAAGGCTTTTCAGTAACAGAGATGTTCACCAGAGTCCAAAATAGATCTGACAACATTGGCAAAGATGAAGGATTTAAAGGCCCACACAGGAAGTGACGTCATCAACAGGCCCAGAACTGGAAATGACATCTTCTGGACCAGAAGTGATGTCATCAAAAGCCCAGCCCCAGTAAACCCATCCCATCCTGATGGTGGAGTGACTTGGCGGTATAAGCTCAAACCTTATTTTTTTGCTTATATATCAGAAAGCATTTGGAGAGTGAGGGACTTTCTGTTGATGTTAGCCGCATTAGGCATTTTGTTGTGGTCCAAGTAACTAAAAGTGATCCAAAGTGATAGTTGGGGAGCCAGCCAGGCCACCCCATTTAATTTTGTGGTAAACAAACATAGGTGCATGATGGTACCTGATAAACAAAAGAACTTAAGTTTGTTGGCCGCTTGTAATGCCTTAACTGGCTTCCTCTTTAGGATACTCGTATTGAGAAGGTCCATTTAGGTGCTCTAAAAAAAACACCTCCTTCCGGATACACCTGCAGTTATAGAGTTTTGGCCTTCTCTGGCCATTGGAAGTGGGTGAGACACCCTCATTGAGCATTTTCTTGGAGTTGCAGATGGAAGAGACAAGACAGTTAGCGACAGTGTCCCCTTCTGCCCTGGCATGTTATCAGAAGTGCCATGAAGGTTATCCTCAGGCACCCATGTATGACAATTTTTATGGCAAAATAAGAAATCAAAACAGCACAGAATGGCAGAGGTATTTCTTAAGCCCGTAGCACAGTAGATGATTTTTTTTATGTAGATAAGTTTTTAGTCACAGCTTTAATTTAATTAATACTGTATTAAGAAAACTACAGCCAGTCATGGACCGTCATAAAGTGATATTGACTGTTAGTTGAGTATCATGACACCTTGACTGACTCAGTTAAAGCATTCTGTGATTTGCTATGACTAACTCATATTGGTTTGATTTTCTTGTAGTGAGTTGCAGTCATAGGGATAGTAAGTGTGCAAGCTGACAGCAGGTGAGCACTTGACCAGGAGCACAATTGAAATAAAGACCAAAAGCAGTGGGCAAGAAAAGAAAGAAAGCAAGTGTTTAGGACTGTATAATTGGAGGCGATGCTCATCAGTCTTTAAGCTCAAAAAAAAGGAAAAAGTTAGGCTGAACTCAGTACTTGGTAAGCACTTGTTCAGTCTCTAGGATAACTAACTGACCTCAAGTTGATTGGGCAACAAAATGAGGCAATCTCACAATGGGAGAATTAGAACAAAACAGCTGCACAATTAGTCCCCCCTGTGAGTCCTCCTAGGCAACAAATAGACCTATAGTTGTTAAATTTGACATGCTTTCTTACTAGAAACTGTGTTGAATCCTGTAATTTGAGACAATCTTTAGAGGCTTTCACCTTTGTTAAAAACAAACAACGAAATACAATTCCAACCAGAGAAAATGGCAAAACAAACTCAAAATCAGCAGACCAGCAAAAGTAAAAAATCTAAACTGTAACTAATTTTCTCTTACCAACATGTCTTCCCTTTCTTTTTACAAAGTACAGACAATTATGAATTTATAGGTTTACTAGCTATGTTATTTATCAAAGACAGGTTATAGAATAAATTTTAAAATATTTTATATCTCTTGTCCACTGTGTACCTTAATTGCCTTTCCTCTGTATCCTCGTGTGTCTAAACCTCTCTTGAGCAACGCTCCCTCTGTCGAGCACATTCACATAGAGCCTTCTTCTCCGACTTTATTATTTCAAGGTTTCTTGCTCGCCTTCTCTACACTTTTATTCTTCCCATCTTTGAAGCTTGCCTCCCATGAAATTCACTCTTCCTTGTGTGTCTCAAACTCACAGTTACCAAAACCAAACTGACCAAATACACAAAAGCCAAACTGACCAATCAAATTGCTGTGAGGGCCCAGACACACACACACAGACCTCAGCATTTTGTTGTATAGTAGATGGGGTTGTTATTGATATGTTTACAGAGTAAAGGGAAACTCTTACTTGCATGTGCTATGACAGAATGATGTCACATTCAGAATGGCTCTAGTTTTATGCATAATGTTGCCACAATGGAATCTACATTCTATGACACAATCCTGAAGTGAATAAGCCATTTAGAAAATTGATAGATTTTAGAAGGAAACCCTATTTTGTGTTGAGTTGGATTAAGTATGTGTCTGTTTGCAAAAATACCTGGCTACAAACTAATAAATAGTCTGGAACAAAGTAACCCTCCTTAATGCAGCAAAGCCACACAGTAAAATAGGTAGAAATGCAAAGTTGTATTTGAAGCAAATGAGTACCAAATAATGATTGTTCTGCTTGCAATCAAGCATAACATGTAACAGTCCAGAACAGTTAGCCTTTTCTTAATGCTGCAAATTCATTGCATGTCACCAGAGGGCATGTGCAAACTGAAATGGTACAGAGTCTTCAGAATGTCATCTGAGCACAATGGGAAAAAAGCATATTCATTTTAATAATAAAAATAAACTTTATTTATCTTTACTCAAAACTCTTCACAGAAATTCAAAATGAAAAACAGGGCATATACAACAATGTATACAAATAATATCTGTATAAAGTACTAAATAAAGATAATACAGGATATACAAAACACTGAATATGAATAAGCAACAGTAAAGCAGAATAAAATACACAATTACAAATACTACAAGAAAACCCCAAACAAATAACAATTTGTGATACAGTAAATAATATTGCATTCAGTCATATATTGATAGGCTATTGTTTAGAACAGCCAGTTAGGGCAGTAGAATGTTTGGAACATGACTTGGATGCCATTAATTAAAAATAAACATTCTTAGAAAACCTGAATGTATCAAAAAGAAGCACTGGATACAAAGCAAGAAAGTACTGTGGACAGGAGGCCAGACCATCATAGTGCCCAATCAGGCCCACAAACGCAAGGGGCTTTTGCAGAGTTGCCAATAAACCTTAAATATATTATGTGTCAGTCAGCATGTGTTCCCTAGCTTAGATAGATAGATAGATAGATACTTTATTAATCTCAAGGGGAAATTCACATAATCCAGAAGGAGCATACTGATACAAAAAAAAAAATATATTAAATTAAAGAGTGTTAAAAATGTAGGTAAAAACAGACAATAACTTTGAACGTTTACCCCCCCGGGTGGAACTGAAGAGTCGCATAGTGTGGGGGAGGAACAATCTCCTCAGTCTGTCAGTGGAGCAGGACAGTGACAGCAGTCTGTCGCTGAAGCTACTCCTCTGCCTGGAGATGACACTGTTCAGTGGATGCAGTATATTCTCCATGATTGACAGAAGCCTGCTCAGCGCCCGTCGCTCTGCCATGGATGTTAAACTGTCCAGCTTCATTCCTACAATAGAGCCTGCCTTCCTTACCAGTTTGTCCAGGCATGAGGCGTCCTTCTTCTTTATGCTGTCTCCCCAGCACACCACCACATAGAAGAGGACACTCACCACAACCGTCTGGTAGAACATCTGAAGCATCTTATTGCAGATGTTGAAGGACGCCAACCTTCTATGGTAGTATAGTCAGCTCTGACCTTTCTTACACAGAGCATCAGTATTGGCAGTCCAGTCCAATTTATCATCCAGCTGCACTCCCAGGTATTTATAGGGCTGCACCCTCTGCACACAGTCTCCTCTGATGATCATGGGGTCCATGAGGGGCCTGGGCCTCCTCAAATCCACCACCAGTTCCTTGGTCTTGCTGGTGTTCAGGTGTAAGTGGTTTGAGTCGCACCATTTAACAAAGTCCTTGATTAGCTTCCTATACTCCTCCTCCTTATGTATGTTTTTCCATTTCTGTTAATTTTGAATTATTATTTTTCATGTGTTTGTGGTTGTTAATGAAATTTTATTAATACTGTTTTATTAAGTACTACAGTCAACCCTCGTTTATCGCAGTTAATCCGTTCCAGACTCTGCCTCAATAAATGAATTTCCGCGAAGTAGGATTCTTTATTTATATATCGAATATTTTCGCAGTTAGAGCATAGAAAACCTGTTTACGACCTTCTAAATACATTTTCTAACATTATTAGAGGCCTCTATACATGAAATAACACCCTTTAGTCAAAAGTTTAAACTGTGCTCCATGACAAGACGGAGATGACAGTTCCGTCTCACAATTAAAAGAATGCAAACATATCTTCCTCTTCAAAGGAGTGTGCATCAGGAGCAGAGAATGTCAGAGAGAGAGAGAAAAGCAAACAATCAAAAATCAATAGGGCTGTTTGGGCTTTTAAGTATGCGAGGCACCGCCAGACAAAGCAGCTGCAAGGAAGACATCAATGTGAAGGTAATCTTTCAGCATTTTTTAGTGGAGCATCCGTATCCTCTAGGCCAGTTTGCGAACAGCCCCTCTGCTCACACCCCCTCCATCAGGAGCAGAGAATGTCAGAGAGATAGAGAGAGAGACAGACACAAGCAAACAATCAAAAATCAATACGTGCTGTTTGGGCTTTCAAGTATGCGAAGCACTGCACGGGAAGCATATCGTACATCATTGAGAAGTTTTATTTAATATGTAATACGTGCTTTGATTGGGTAGCTTCTCAGCCATCTTGCAATAGTGTCCCTTGTATAAAATCAACTGGGCAAAGCAACTGAGGAAGCATGTACCATAAATTAAAAGATCCATTGTCTGCAGAAATCCGTGAAACCAGCGAAAAATCCGTGAAATATATTTTGATATGCTTACATTTAAAATACGCGATAGCGTGAAGCCACGAAAGTCGAAGCGCGATATAGCGAGGGATCACTGTATTTACTTTTTGTATTTGTTCTTTTAACATTCATTCCTTGTATTTTGTAAGTGGAACCTCCAAGAGGTGGTGCCATAGTGATTGATTGTCATGGAATGCATTTTTAGTATATATTTAATATAATAGCATATATTTAATACAATATTTGGAGTTTTCTGGTGGATGTTTGCTTATTGTTCTTGGATTCTGGTTATTGGATTAAAATCTGGACTCATTAGCTTTTGGATTCCTTTTTGTCATATCCCTTGTGCCTTATTTTTGGTAATTTTTGTCATTATTTGAATAGATTCTTTATTTATAGAGATTCTTTGGTTGCCTGTATATATCAAGCCAGTGTTCCTCTCCCTTGAAGGATTCTTTGTGCGTATAGAATTTAAAGTATACTTTTGAACTTTTAAAGCCATTCCCTATTTCAGGCATAAGGAGACTAAAGAATGCCTATTGAGTTTGGGGTCGGTCTGCCTGGTGTGAAGTCTGTCATTACAATGTGCTGACCAATGAAGGCTCTAGCGTGGCTTATGGGTCTTTTGGAGGCCTTTCACACATTTTGTGTCAACATTTGATAACAATTTACGCATGTTTTAGACGAGGGAAGAAAACCATTTTAACACAGACAGAGACAAGGTGCAGGATTCAAATGCAAGACGCTAGAATTGAATTTAGTTTGGTCAGGTTTGACTTGCTTGTATGGAATGTTACTTGCTTTTAATAAATTCAATTAAAAAAAGGAAGGGAAGCAGAATAATGGTTAGCATGTGTGGCGGACAGCCGGGGTCCTTGCCCGGCCGGGACGCCTCCATGCTGGGAGGATCAGGGGAGCAAGTGTGGCCAGAATGATACCTACCCCGGAATGCTAGATTGCAGCCTCCCTGGGTTTCAGGGGTGCCTCGGACTCCCGCAGGGTTTCATATGATTTGGAGTTTGGTGCAGCCCAGTTGGGATCCAAGGGTGTCGCCAGTGGGTGCTACAAATTTGGCTTAGCCTGGAAAGTGGTTCTTCTGCCACACCTGTAAGTGCTGCCAGAAATACACCATCAAGCACCTGGAGCACTTCCGGGAGCATTATAAAAGGGGCCATCAGACACTACTCAAAAGCCAGAGTCGGGAGGAAGAGGATGAAGCTTGCTGAGGAGAAGTGGAGGAGAAAAGAAAAGGACTGAGAGATAAAGAAAGAGAATAAGAAAGTAAAGAAAGGAAAGTGAATGTCTGTCTGTTGGAGTTAAAGGGGCAACAGTGACCCCTGGCGTTCACACATGCTTAACAATGTCTCAACAAAAATCCTCAAGGAATTCCAGATGAGGTAACAGGAGTCTGTCTTCTTCAGTTTTCTGAGCCCTTTTTTCTTACCATGTCTTCATTTTATCTATTTACTAGCTGTCCCCTGTGGCTCCGCCCATGTATTAGTGAAACAGGACAGTGAGTTGGGCCCTGCACGGCTCCCCATTCCTGACGTCATGCTTCCCCCTCCCTTCAGCCCACAGCCTCTGTCTTGGATTAGTGAGAATATATCACTCCTACAAACGAACTATGATTCTTAGCGCGATGAGAGAAGTTGCAAAATCAATCAGAATGTTTAAATAAATTAAAGACAAAAAAAAATCTAAATCTGTTAAGTAGTGAAAAGCAGACAGACATACAGACAGACATTGAATTTTATATATAGAAAGATATAAGGCCAGTAAAAGGACTATTAGTATTATCATATGGTATCATCTACCAACCTATCTGTTCATCATCGAACCCACATAATCCAGTTCAGGGTAATAAAGGAAAGACTTTCATTCTGGTAGCATTCGGTGTAAAGTAGAATCCAGCCCTTGACCTCTTCATTAAGTTATAACTATCCTTCCAAGTTATGATTATCCTTCCAAATTGGGGTAGCAAAGATACTACAGGTACTGTGATCTTCTGGGTTTTAAATTGAAGTGCAAGGAAAAAGTAAGGTGTCTGCTGGTATTGACAATGTTGAGTTTGGAAGCGGATGAAGGTGCATTATGACGACTGAGTCATTCTACCCATTTCCACACACTCTGCAAAATCCTTCTTGTTACTAGCTTGTTAGAAAAACATAAACAGTTTGTCATGGGAAATGCAGTGCTTGGGTCTGCAGAGTTTCAGTGGAATCATAATTGTGCATCTAACCACAAATTACCAAATCTAATAATAAGAGTCTTCAGCAGAGTCATTGACGTTCTCGTAATATCAGTGTTTCCATGAGTCCCAGATCATTCCCACAGAGCCAAGCACAATCAGCCATCTTAACCACATTTATTATACTCATGCCAACACCTGAAATAATATTTGCACTGTAAAGACCTCCATGTAGTGCTCATTTCTGGTGTGGTATAAATTATCCATTGATTACTGAACTCGCTTAATCAGGTCAGGGGTGCTGACCCCTGTCCAACTGATTCTGTAAGCCAAGAACTAGCTGTGGAGAGGACACCAGTCAATCATAGGGCAAACACCAGGAGTCTGCAACAAGCCTACCACTACATCTTTGGAGTATAAAACCATATAACCCAGAGAAAAACCCATAACCCCATAGTGTGGGTTAAATATATAAATCAGTACTGACATGGATAAGTGGTGAGACCTAGCTGAACCTCTTACCACCGGGCTACTGGTGCATTTTCCACTGGCACAAATCACATAACCTGTGAGGGGTTTCAGTTTTGGACACAATCCATATTAGCAGTTGTGATAGGCAAATCGCCTTGGACAAAGGCATCAAGAAATTGTTATTCATTTACTCCAATATGGGCTTGCTTGTGGCCAGGAGCACCAAACATACAGTAGGAACAAACTGCTGTGGACTTGGCACAGGTCCTTCATAGAGTGCACTAAACCACATTCATCCTTTTGATTTCCAAATCCAGACTGATTTGAGCTGAAGCCTTTACCAAAAGCATTTGGTGCAAGACAGGAACACACATTAGTTAAGTTTTGAGTTTAGCACAGGGCATACTGAAGAACACACTATTCTATTCATTTTATTACCTACTTAGAACAGTTCAAGTGCTCTACTCTGTTCTGGCACAATCGTGTCTATGACAAAAACTAAACCGAGAAAGAATGCCAGTACATCACAGGCCACATTTATGAACGGACCCACATTCACTCAGTCAACCATTTTCTGACCTGCTCAGTCTTATTCAACTTCATAGTTGTTATCCTGGAGGCAGGGATAACTGATGGGGAATGGGAAAACTTTTCCCAGACCCATGGGCTGGTGGGAGACCTAAGACAGTCTATGCAGAAATTCATCATTTTTGTAAAGAAGTCATCAGGAACAACATCAGTGAGAGTGGTAGCAACAACCACATGGTCCATGAGTCTGTAGCCAACCTCCCTGTATGTGGCTGCAAGAAGAAAATTGGCCCCAGTTGGGGCAGAACAATAGTGACAACAATAGACAAAAAGCCAAGGATAACTTCCAAAGAGATGCAAGCTGAACTCCGAGGTCAAGGTCCATCAGTGTCTGATTGCACCATCTGTCACTTTTTGAGTAACAGTAGCCTCAATGGAAGAAGACCTAACACAGGGGTCATCAATCACGGTCCTGTAGGGCCACCGTGGCAGCAGGTTTTTATGCCAACTGGTTTCCCAATTAGAAGATAGTCCATGCTGATAATGAAACTTGGTATTGAACTATTTAGCTTGTTACTGATTGCATTCATCCAAGAGCAATTTTAATTGCACTGTAGAGTTTCCATCTGCGAGAACATTATCCAAGTGTGTTGTGGACCAGAACAGATTTAAATTTAATGGTCCTTCCAATTCCCCTCTCATTCATTTCTAAATATTTTGTATCACATATACTTCATGGTAAGCACGTTAGCTGGAGAGCTGCTGGTTTATTGGTTATCTTATTATTAACTAATGTCTGATTAAGAAAACAGTCAACAATTAAAACTTAAATACAGCTGTTAAAATCTAAAATACATAATTAAGGGTTCTGAATGTGTGACAGGCAAGAGAACTAAAATTAAGTCCAAAAAACAATTAAGAAATCGGTTAAAGTGAAAACCTGCAGCCATAGCAGACCTCTAGGACTGTAATTGAGGACCTCTGATCTACAAAATAACTAAAATTTGTATTTGATGAATGAAAGCACTAACAAGGCATAGAGTTAAACACCAACTTCCATTATCAGCAAGGACTGAGTTCTAATTAGGCTACTGGCTGGAATAAAGACCTGTAGCCTCTGCGGCCCTCCAGGACCGTGATTGAGGACTCCTGACCTAACAGGACTCCACATAAAAAAGCAAGAGTTTGCTAAAATGCATATTGACAAGCCACAGATGTGACAAAACTGGAGTTTTTTGGCAAGTCACATCAAATCTATGTCCAAAGATGAAAGAAATGAAGCTTTCAAAGAAAAGAACACCATACCTACTGTGAAACATGTTATCGGTTATTTCTTGGGGCTGCTTTGCTGTGTCTTATAGGGGGTACCCTAAATCTGTGCAGAGAACAATGAAATCCCAAGCATGGCTAAGAACGAAATATTAGGCTATTCTGAAGTGGCCTTCTATGAGCCCTGATTTGAATCCTGTCAAACACTATGGAAAGAACTGAAACATGCAGTCTGGAGAAGACCCTCTTCAAACTTGACACAACTAGAGCAGTTTATGGAGGAAGAGTGGGCCAAACAACCTGTTGACAGGTGCAGAGGTTTCATCAAGAGCTACAGGAATCACTAATTTGCAGTGATTTCCTCTAAAGGTTTTCAGTTTCAAGTTATTTTAGAGGCAATTGTATGTTCTTCTTTTTTGTTGAGAGGTGCCAACAAATTTGTCCACATCTGTGGTTCTTAAAAGGGTAAGACGTTGTGTGATGGACGGCAATTGGATGGAAGGACCGGGGGAGAGAGTGCCTCCCCTGGAATGTGAGAGGTCAGCTCTTCTGGGTGGCTGTTGCACCATGGGTTCCTGCAGCACAGAATGGGTATGAGAGTTTGGGCCACCATGGGGAGCTGCAGAGTCCAGCAGTGGATTTCTATCACACCTGGGAGTGATTCCAGGTAATACTGATGAAGCAGCTGGAACACTCCCAGGATCTGTTTAAAAGGAGACAGCCACTGCTAATTGGGAGCGAGAGTCGGTAGGAGGAGGAGGACAGAGCTTGCCAGAGAGGGAGTGAAGGCAGAAAGCGGCAGAAGATGACCTGTTGTGTGTTGAGCTGTAATTTAGTTCTGCGTTATAATGGGTGGGAAGTGAAGCAGATTGTTCCCATGAGGAAGAATAATAAAATCATGTGCTGTGTGGTAAAATCCTGTGTCTCTGCCTGTCTGTGTTGGGTTAGGACGGCTCTACACTCCCCTGGTTTCCACAGTTATGAGACTTAGGAGGGGCCCATTAATACAGACATGTATAATGAAGCCTGGATGTATTGGGTACAAAGCAGAAAAAATTCCTGGATGAGGCCCCCAGTTTCTTCACAGGGCAAACTCATGAACACACTCACTTTCATCCAACATTTGCTGACGCGCTTATTCCCATTAAGGGTCAATTCTTGGTGAAGCTTCTTTTGGCTGTGTCAGGCACAAGACAGGAACAATAAAGACGTGTAGACTTTTGATATCAACTGTATCCAAATGTCAAAAGCTGTGTGCAGCCTCTAGAATCCTATCCAATCCTTCCACACATCCATCGATTTCCTTGAAAACCTAAGAATGCCCAATTCAGCTGTATCAGAACTAATATTTTGCTATGTTTGTTAATCAAAGAAATGATCTAAATAATTTGATACTGTCAGGTTAAAATAGAAATCAATAATTTTACTGGTTAAAAGATTGATTCTCCTTGTTCCTCTGAAAGGAAGGACATGGCTGGAGTCCCACAGGACCTCTTTCATGAGCTCCATGGCTGCAGAATGCATGCCTGGATTCCACTGAGGTTATGCCTCAAAGCCAGGAGGAGGCAAATGTTTTAAGTAGTGCAGCACAGATTGACTGCCAAATGTGGTTCAATGTGACCATGGCAGGAATCTGCTGCACTGTGGGCAGCAGCGAAGGGAGAGGGAAAAGAGAAACCTTCAGACGGAATGAAAAATAAAGCAAGGCAACTCATTGACGCCTATCCTGTGTGTGTGTGTGTGTGTGTGTGTGTGTGTGTGTGTGTGAGTGTGTCGTCTGTAGCCGCATTCATCTGCACATGTTTTGGTTTGCAGAGACTCTGGTAAAAACATGCAGAGTAAAGCCAAATAAATACAAAAGTAAAAAAAAGCAGAAACTTGAAGATAAAGGTGAAAAGTAACAGGAATTAAATATTTATGAGATAATTGCACCTTTTGCCATTATGTTTTGATTTTGGAAAAGTCACTGAAATACAGGTTTGAATACTTTCCAGGGCTGAGCGTGTGGGCTGCAGCTTAAAGGCAAATTTATGCCAGGCACAGTTGTTTTGCAGACTTCCTATTAATCAACTTCAATCAAATCTATATTGTATATGGCATCCGCATTCAACATATACAGAGCTGGTGTAAAGCAGCAGAAGTATATCTAGCTTCTGAATTTGGAAATAATGATTAATGAATCATGTTATAGGTAAATAGAGTGCCAAAGCAGGCAGAACACACAAACTTCATGCAGAGGGTAACCAAGGTGAAAATAAACCTGAAGTCCAAATGCAGTAAGATGGCAGCTCTAACTACTTTACCACCAGGCTGTCGACTTTATAGAAAAATCTTTTTTCCAAACTAGGTTAAGTTAGGGTTTGGGGGAACAAAACATGTGATTGTAGCATTGATCACAAAACATGAACCAAC
The DNA here is from genome assembly GCA_026402145.1 of Polypterus bichir lapradei. Lineage (NCBI taxonomy): Eukaryota > Metazoa > Chordata > Cladistia > Polypteriformes > Polypteridae > Polypterus > Polypterus bichir. Next base: position 40,736,016 of record JANRMT010062822.1, read on the forward strand.
CTGGTGAAAACAATAGTTCAGTACACTCACGCATTAATACCAGGCCAGTTAAGACATGCCAATGAATGCATTGTTAAGGAAATCAAATGAAAACTTGTACTGAAGCAGGAAACTCACAAACATCACACTGTAAGTGGGACTGAAATTACATATGTCACTTAGAGCTGTAAGTGAGCAGGCAGATCTAACCAATACATTGGTAGTGTGATCCATTGGCTAAAGCATTGAACTTTAAACCACAATCTCTCCTTTTTACTTACTGTAGACATTGAGGAGGTTACTTAACCTGCCTCCAGTCCTATGATAAATTCAGTAAATTCAGAAAGTATTCAGACCCCTTCAATTTTTTCACATTTTGCTATGTTGCAGTCTTATGCTAAAATCACTTACATTTATTTTATCCCTGATGAAGCAACACTCAATACCCCAAAATGACGAAACTAAAATAGGACATTTACAAATAAATTTATAAAACCCTCCCAGCTCTGACTCGTTTGGATAAGGGAGTGCGGTCCCTTTTATTAAGGACCCAGGAGTACCTCCAGTGCCAGGGCCACTGCCCGATGGAAGCACTTCCGGGTCATGTGAAAGTCTATTAAAGCAGGAAGCTTGTCTCCCTGCAGTGCTCTCTTGTGACACCCAGTGACCCCAACAGGGCTGCTCTGCCAGAATACATCTCTGGGCACTGATATACGGGGCCACTGCCATCTAGCTTATTGCGGGAGTAAAAAGCTCCCTGCAATATCTTCAATCTGAATTCATTTCATTCATTTTTTCCCCTCATCAAGTGGCACTCAATTGCCTGTGGAGCTTAAAGACAGGATTGTGCCAAGATATAGACAAGATGAAGGCTACAAAAAATTTCTACAGTATTGAAGATTCTCAAGAGCACAGTGACCTAAATAATTCTTAAATGGAAGATATTTGGGACAACCACAACACTTTCTAGTGCTTGCCACTCAGCCAGACTGAGTAATTGCGGGAGAAGGGCCATGGGAAGAGAGGTGACCAAGAACCCAATGGTTACTCTGGGTGAGCTCCAGAGAACCAGTGTTCAAATAGGAGAAATTTCCAGGAGGGGTGTCCACAAATGGAGAATGACAACGGCATTGTAAGACATGTAACCACAAGCTACAGATGGCTCTTGGGCTATAGGAGTAGTGCTTCAGCATGATGGGTCTGTTGTTATTTTTCTGTTTTTAGTGTTTGAAAATGCTGGGTCAGCGTTGATCCATTTCATTTTTTTTATATTCTCTTGTAGCCACTTTTCACAGCAGTGGTTTATGGATGACTATTGTGAACAGGTCAGAAACACACAAGATGATAAGAAGTTCGTATCCTGATAGGTGTAGAGGTCCCTGTTTAGTTGCTTGGTGGGAAATTGAAAAGGAAAGAGAAAACAAGAGTAATAAATCTGTGCTCTCTGTTGTTTTTTTATTTTGCTCTTCCTCTGGTCACGTTGGTGTGCTGATTCCAGTTTTTGGATGATATTAATGACTTGATGAGTCATCAATGGGGAGGGAATGGTTCAAAAGGACTTGTCTGGGCCTTGTCCTTGCAGTTTTGTAAAAAATAGACAAACCAGGGCTGTCCTAACTCCCCAAATCCTTCACTGGTGCTACCTTCAAATGGATTCCCTTTAGGCTTAATATATTTTCTCTTTTAAGTAACACCATCCTTCTGTTTTCCAGCTTATTTAACCTATTTAGGGCCCTGGTGCAAGGCAGGAGACAGATCTGGAAGGGTGAGATTGCAGGCGATGTCTGCTGATTAACTGCTTACAAAAAAATGAACAAAACCCAGTAATGAACATCAAAAGCGACACTGCTCAACTGCATTTTAATAACTTATTCAGGCATAAAATCTACTCAGATACCAGTGTCAACTTAGGCATTGCTGGCACCTCAGATGTATTTTGTTTAATCTTGGCTGGCAGCACAAAAGACTATCACTGAGCAAAGCTACCATTGCATCCCCAGTGTAACAGACTGTAATATTCTCAAACCTGCTTAGCCCAATTCAGGGTCATATCACAGCTCTTTTTAAATATAAATTAATGATCTGGGTGCAGCAAGGTGGTGCAGTGGGTAGCGCTGCTGCCTCGCAGGTAGCAGACCCGGGTTCGCTTTCCGGGTCCTCCTTGCGTGGAGTTTGCATGTTCTCCCCGTGTCTGCGTGGGTTTCCTTTGGGTACTCTGATTTCCTCCCACAGTCCAAAGACATGCAGGTTAGGTGCATTGGAGATTCTAAATTGTCCCTAGTGTGTGGGTGTGTGTGTGCGTGCCATGCGGTGGGCTGGCGCCCTACCTGGGGTTTTTTTCCTGCCTTGCGCCCTGTGTTGGCTGGGACCCCCTTGACCCTGTAGTTAGGATATAGCGGGTTGGATAACGGATGGATGGATGATCTGGGCAAGAATATAATTAAAAAACTGGTTAGGTTTGTAGATTATAAGAAAAAAAAAACTACTTGGAACAATTAAACCAACAAATAACCTGACAGCCATATTAGAAAATAAATCAATTTACTTAAATTAGTAAAAGTTTCAAGTCTTTGTTTTAATTTGCAGGAAAGTCTCAGAGGTAATTATAATAGTTTATCTAAAGGTACTCGATCCTGAGGAAGTAGGGGATAGTCACTCAAAAGGCCAAGAAATACCTCCTGAGTTTCATATTTTTTGAAGCAAGTGAAGAAGGCAACCACAAAGCAGAACAACCTATGCATTTCACAGACCATCTAGGCCAAGCAGTGTGGTTTTTTCTTGTGGAGAATAGAATATGGATCACTGGAAATGTCACAAATGATGGACTGAATAAATGTGCTAGTTAGCAAACAAACAATACAGAGCTAGCCCAAGACCCGACAAGGTGTGCTCTGAACAACAGCATCAATATACACAGAACTGGGCTAAATGGCCTGTTTCGTCACAGTTGTTCTAACTTTCAAATGTATTGGCAGCACAACCTATTGTAGGGCACACACAATCTTACACAGCCAATTTGGAATCACCAATTAATCTAACCACCATATCTTTTAGGATACAGGAGAAAAAATGGAATACCCAGAGGAAGACCCCCACAGACACAGGGAGAATATGCAAACTCCACACAGGCAATAGGCAAAGGCATGATGTCTCTACTCAGGGCAACACACACCGACAGCTGCTAACCCTACCTGAGACAAACAGACACAAACCTAGGACCTTTGGATTACAGACCAACCCCTCAAGCTAGGGAAGCTCCTTTTAGAGCAAACTGGCCTTGGGTGTCTCTTTGAAGCTGCATGTCCTCCATTCCTCTCTCCTTCCCTCTCTCTCTTCTTTCTCTTTTTCCCAGCCTCGCTAAAATATTGCTCTCCCACCCTTGCTACACTTGGTCCCACCAAGTGAATCCCTGAACATAGACAATACGGTCCCATGATGTAGATTGACTATGGAGAAAGGCTAATGCAGAAATATTATGTGTGTGGGCATTGGGGGTATGAGGGGTGCCTCCATGACTGAATTGCTGACCATAGATCCAGGATTTGAACCCTGGATGGTGGACTTATGAAACAACAGTGCTCCCTTAAGTCACCACTCATTTATGATGTTTAGAAAGCCATGTCTATCTAGTCTGCTCATCTATAACAAAGCTCTCTTCTTAGTATTTATAAACTGCCAGCTAGCATTTGTTTGAAATGAAAAGCTGAACCATTCCACTTGTATTATTTATATCCTGCTGATGCTCACTTTCCATTAGGAAGCCAGATCACTGGGTAAAAATGCCACTGAATCACGAAGGCTGGTTGTTATTGTGTGCGGTGAACTTCGTCATATATGTCTCCCTTTGACTTTTAATTCTGTGTATTCTTGTGGAAAGAATGTCAGGCTTGACCTTGAAGTCATTCATGCTGCCTGCAAAGCTGCAAGCCTCAATGCTTTCCCTCCTGACAAAACTTCTACTCATGCATTTCCTGAACATGCTTATTTCAGGTTAAAGGTTTCTGGTGCATGACCAAGTTTAGCAACATCAAGAGCAATGCAGGAGCTACAAAGCCTATTAAAAATATGTACTCCCTTGAAAGTTTTCATTTTACTACAGTTGATTTAATTTGGCTTTTTGACACTGATCAACAGAAAAAGACTTTTAATTGTCACAGTGACAATTGATCTCTGCAAGTGGGTTAAATTAATTACAAATACTAAATTATTGATCACATAAGTATTCACCCCGTTTAATATGACACCCATAACTCATCACTGCTGCAGCAAGTTGGTTTTAAAAATCACAGAATTATTTCAGTTCTCTGGGGTTTCAAGTGATTGTAGCCTAAATGCTCTTTAATGTGAAAGGTCAAACTTGTGGTGAGTCAGTTTGGTGGCTTTACCTACACAATAAAGACAAAAGAACATTCTGTGGAAATGTCAAGGGAAGGAGACAAGAAAATATCCAAGTCAGTGAATATCTCTTAGAGTCCAGTTAAATCAATCATAAACATGGAAAGATTATGGCACAGCTGTAAATCTGCCTAGAGCAGGCCATCCAGAAAATGAGTGATCATGCAACACTTTTGAGGAAGGCCATCAAGTGACTGGTGATACATCTGAATGCTTTATGGGAGAGAGGCAAAGATAAAGCCACTGGTAAAAAAATAATGCACAGAGAATACTGTATGCCAAAAACTCAGGCGTAAGAAGTTTCTAATGTCTTTTGAGACCTTCATTTGGGCTTTTTGTCAATGTTTGTAGCAAGACTATAACTTCACATTATAAAAACACAGCAGCCCCACCATGAAGCATGGTGGTTGCAGCATCGGGTTGTAGAGATGCCTTTCTGCAGCATACATACTTTTATTTTTTTTCTTTCTTTCTACATGGGAAATGCCTTCCCCCATTTCCCACCTGTACAGCACAGTTCAAGCACAAATACTGAGCACAAAACTCTTTCTTTCCCTCTTCTTCTTTCTTCTTTCTCTCTCATTGCCTCCACTCCTCCTCCAGCAAGCTTAGTCCACCTCCTCTCAACCTTGGCTCCCAGTCTAGTGGTGGCTGGCTCCTTTTTTAGAACACCTGAAAGCACTCCAGGTGTCCACTGACCTTCTTCTGGCAGCACATCTGGATGTGGCGGAAGTGCTGTAACACAGGGCTCAACAGTTTCTGCAGCGCCCCCTGACAGCACCCATGTAACCCAGCAGGGCTGCTCCAAACTTCAGTTCCCAAGGAGCCCTGTGGGAGTCCTAGGCACCGCTGCAACCCAGGGGGGCTGTCTCCTGGCACTCCAGGGGAGGTAATGCTCTACATTTGTTCTCGCCCCCGGTCCTTCCAGTGTAGAAGCGTCCCAGCCAGGCAAGGGCCCCAGCCATATGCCACAATATATATATAAAAGTGTAATGATTTTACATCACTTTTTTGTCACACTTTAATTCAGACTTACTTTAAAACCTACATATATGTGTTTGGTATCATTCTTTTCAGAGTTTATCGAACTTTAATGTGATGTTGTTAGATTTTAAGATTCTTATTCCATGTTTAAATTAGAAACTAAAAAATATCAAGAACTCACGTCCCACGAGATGAGACTTAACCAAGAGTGCCAAGAGATTTAACCATGTCCGGGGCTGTAAATAAAAGACAAAGAGTAGGACAGCTGCTGTACAGGCTTTTAAATGTTCAAAGCGCCGCGCAAGATGCAGATGATGCAGCACGGCAGCAAGCCAGCCTAGCTGATTGAGCAAAGATGAGGTAAAAAAAAATCTGTATTTGTTTCCCATTGTATCACTGTTTAAGAGGGGGTTTCGGAGGAGCAACCGGGTCTCCTTGGGGTGTGTTCTGCCCCCCTCTTCACAATGTGAGCAGCAGACTGGCCACAACTGGGGGTTGGGCGCCAAAGGCGCCACGGGGGGCTTGCCCCCCTAGTGTATATATACATACTGTGTATATATATATATAGTGAACACCAGGGGGCGCTGTTGCCCCATTAAACCCAAAAAAGATATGCAGACACAGGGTAAAAGCACAAAGAAGATATTTTACTTATTTTTTTCTTCTTCAAAGTGCCCTTTAAGCACTACAGCCACCATACACAAATAAATTAACAATAAATCAATGCAATTCTCCTCCACTCCTCCCAGCAAGCTCTGTCCTACTACCTCCTAACTCCGGCTTGCTTGCTGGGTCTTCAGCAGTCTTTAATATAGTCCTTGACCCAGAAGTGCTTCCGTTCTTCTGCCCCTGTGACTTGCCAGCGCTTCCGGGTCAAATGGAGGACTGACTTGAGTTATTCTTAATCCCGGAAGTACTTTGGGGCCTCCAACCCCATGACTTGGGAGTACTTCCGGGCATACGGGAAATACAAATCCCCAGGGGCCTCATGCATAATGGCGTGTGTAGAATTCACACTATAACATGGTGTAAGCACAAAAGTGGAAATGTTCGTATGCACAAAAATATCCAGATGCATAAATCTGTGTGAATGCCAACTTCCACATTCTTCCACTACTTAAATCCCGGTCAGTGTGAAAAGTAACACACGTGCAAGCGCCTGCTTTCCCGCCCCCACTCCTCTCAGAATTACGCCTCTTTGAATATGCAAATCAATATAAATAGCCCTTAAGCTCATCCTTCTGTGAAAAGACAATGGCAAAAGCACGGGGGAAAATAGAAGAATTTCAGCGAATACCAAGTGGAGGCAAGGAAAATCGTACTATTTGTTGACTTAAAAAGTGGTATAAACAACAAAAGGAAGTTGATCGAGTGACATAGAGTGTCGGAGAAACTCGAAAGCTCAAGTTCACAAAGTCACACAGTGCCCGAAATAAAAAAGAAGTTGTCAGATATCAAAGTCGCTGTGAAAAGGCAGGTCATAGTCTGAGTGTCATATGAAAGCTAATTAGGGTACAGAGAAAAAAAAAATAGGTACACAGTGGGAAAAAAGCACAAAATGTCAACTTTAATCTCGAAATTTCCACTTTAATCACATAATTTATTTTGTCATTAAAATAGAACATCGTAAACTTCATCTTAAAATCGTTTCATTTACTAGTTTCTCAAATCCCGTTGTAACTAAAGTAGCACATTAAATGCTTTGTTTTGTATTTGATCTTCTATGTGCTCTATGTGTGTGAATCACTACGTGCTTCTGGGCTTTCTCTTCCTCCGACAGGACACAGAATCCATTACATTCGTAAAATTACAGCTCTCTGAAAAATTAAAATACTGAGATGTATACGTGATATCATTTTCATGATGATAGGAGTTAAAGCATGTTATTAAACATGGGAACATGGTGGCACAGTGATTGTTCCTGCCTCACGCAAGATTCTTGCTTTGCCATGTGCGACCATCAATGAAATAATTTATTTTAGCAGAACTGTCTTTTTTAAACGTACTAACCTCCAATGCCTGTCCTTCCTTTTCTTTCTCCAAATACCCAATCGCCACACAATCAGCTCTGTAATAGACATTAAGCCATCTGTAAGCTTAGAATGCAGATTCTTCTAAACTTTTAAGGAACATTGAAATATCTTCGTAGTACATGTTTAGAAGAATACAGCACAAGGCAAGATCAATCCATGAACGGAGCGCCAGCATCTCGCTAGCGCTGCGGCACCATGTCCTCACATGTTTAATTATTAACAATATGGATTATTTAAATGAAGTTAAAGTTTTATCTGTATAATATAATAGACATATTTTGCTGCATTTCATCTTAAAAATGATATTGTCATCATATGTAAATATGCACTTTATAAAGTGGCTCAAGTTGTGCATTATTACTACATCGCAAGTTTACAGTCAGGTAATTGTACTTATAAGTACAAAGCATTCTACAAGGAGCACTTGATGGACTGATTGAGTGCGTTTATAGTTCTTGGGATGAAAATGTTTCTGAATCGCGAGGTCCGTACAGGAAAGGCTCTGAAGCGTTTGCCGTATGAGAGCAGTTCAAATAGGCAGCATGGCTGAGGCAGCGTGTGCTTGATGCTGTATACCGATAATTCTCTTTCCAATTAGCTGCTGTAGATCTGTGAATCCCCACTCAGATACAGTGATATAAATGCTCCGAGTGGTGCAGTGAGAGTAATATGGAAAAAGATGATCTGCTGTGGCAACCCCTAAAGGGAGCAGCTAAAAGAAGAAAAATAAGGTGCAGTGAGAGTAAGAACGCTAAAGCAGCTATGGTATTTAGAATAGTTTGACCACTCCGTGGACCATTATATTGTTACAGGTTAATTACAATCAGATGCCTTAATCTAATAAACAATATGCGGTTAATTTTAGTGTATTTATAAAGCCGTATCAGGGATGTGGATCTAAAAAAGAAAGGGAAACCACACTGGAACAGTAGCACTGCTTTGACGCTGGGTGCCGCCAGTCTGCATAACCAAGTGCAGAACTTGCATACGCCAGGGTATGAGCTACTGTGGAAATATGCGTGGCTTTACGCCAAGTTTAGGTTTTATACATCGCAATTTGAATGTGGAAACAGGCTTACGCAACATTTTTGTGCGTACGCACTGTTTATACATGAGGCCCCAGATCTTTCTGCAGCATCTCCTGGCAGCACCCATGGTACCCAGCAGGGCTGTGATGCTGAACTACAAATTCCAGGATGCCCTGAAGGAACCCAGGGCACAGCTATATATATATAGTAAAGAAAAAGACAGAGTCGCATAAAGGGTTGGGGTTTTTATGCCCCGTATACTGTAACACAAATTAGGTTTACAGGTCTTTTCTTCAGACAAAGGAACTTGCATGAAATCATAAGACAAAAAATGGCGGGTTGGAGGGACAATATAAAGGGGCAGACCGGAAATCAGGCGTGATGGTTGCTGGGTAGGTGTGATGGTGTATGGGAGCTTGACGTCATCTTTGGGGGACCAGAGGGAAGAAAGGAACCCGGAAGTAGAGACCATTGTTCATTCCAGGTTGTTTTACGGCGGCGTCACTTCGTCTTTTCTGAGGGAAAAAGGAGAGAGAGGTTAGTACGCTGCCTTCGTCCCCTGGCGGGTCTTATTGCAGTGCATGTCGGGTCTTTCAACTGCTCCCGATGCGCTCGTGCGTGACAATATATATATATATATATATA
>JANRMT010062822.1:40751072-40797240 GCA_026402145.1 Polypterus bichir lapradei
ATAGATAGATAGATAGATAGATAGATAGATAGATAGATAGATAGATAGATAGATAGATAGATAGATAGATACTTTATTAATCCCAAGGGGAAATTCACAAGACTCATCTTTAAAGACTTACATCATGATATTATATGTAAAGATGCTACTCTTCTACTTGTTCCATGTTTTTTAAGATTGCATAGATTTATGGGTGTTTTCATTGTTACTTATTCTTCTCTTAAATATTCTTACCAATCTTATTTGTTTTACTTTTCTTGTAAATTTCTCTTGAAAATCTTGTAATGCACTTTGAGCTACATTTTTTGTGTGAAAATCTGCTATAGAAATAAATGTTGTTGTTGTTGATTATTGTCAAAAAAGTCAAATTAAATTGACAGGGATCAAATGTTGTATAACAATAAAATGTGAAAACATCCAAGAGATGGAATACTTTTTGTAGGCACTGTAGATCTGTGGTTTCTGAGCTGTGGGCTGTAAACCTGCTTGGGACTGACACAAGTAACTATACCAAAGTTGTTCTTATAAACTTCCAGAAAATGAGGTGTGAAGAATTCATAAAACCAAATAAAGTTAGATATTTTATTTTATTTCATTTTTGTTTTCACAGTGACCTATTTTATGTTGGTCAAACATGGAAGTTAGGGCTTCACATTGCTCTTTACACATGACAATATAACTTCCAGTGCTACTCTTAACCTTCTCAGTGAGGATCTCAGAAAAACATAACATAAACAGACACAATCAGTCACTTAAACAAAGCTGATTCAGAGTTAACAAGTGTTTGGGATCTTTTGAATTTGGAAAGAAAAGTCAAGAAATGTATCCATCAGAACTTACCCACCAGCACATGGCCCAAAGAAGTAAACAGGCTTGGATGAGGTGGCAGAATATGCAGGGAGTTCAGTTTTGTTGCAGTTTTATTGCAGGATGAAGAACACTTTGGGTATCTATGGAAACTGCCCTCCAGTAGTTTAAGTCCTATCTGAGAGTTAGTCTTAGCGACAGCAGGTCCAATGGCTGGACGTTGTACATTGGGTATTGCAATTGTAATGCTCATTTTTACCTTCTTGATTACAGAACGCTAACTGTCATAAAGCAACACACGTACAACTAAATGTCCAATGTTTATTGGAATAGCCCAAAATAAACACATATAACTGTAAATTACATAGATTACGTACCTATGATTCACACAAGATCATTTCCCAACCATTTATATGTCCAGTTATACCTTTTTCTTTTCTTTGTACTTTCTAAACACAGTACAGCAAGAATCAGCAACACAGATCTTTTCTTTGTTGGGATGTTAACACACCTGTGACCACATTGTTTTTATGAATGGGTAAAGCTTTATTACAAAATGTCAATGGGTAAAACCATTCATCAGAGCCAAGTACACAAATAGTCTGAGCACCCACGTGGCATGTCAATCAGATCATATATCCTTGTACAGTTTGAGCACATATGCGACTGGTGACTCAATCGTGCAGTGTGAGTAGTTGCTTGACAATGATTCCTAAAAACCACACAGTTTATGCCCTGCCATAGAATGGACTGGCACCCCTACACAGGGTTGTATCCTGCTTTGAGAATGCATGTATTATGTTATCATACCCTGGGTTAAATCCTTATCCAAAGTACTTTCATGGCATTCAGCTAACTTTCTATTCTTTATTACTCTTGTCAAGTACTGTCATGTTCTGACTGATAACATCAGCCAGTGCATTCCTCTGTATCACTTCCGATGTGTTGATTTTAAGCACTATAAAAGAAGGTATGTTCTGCCTCCTTCTAATGTCGCAATCAAAGAATAAGGCTCTATCTTTGAGTGCTGTAGCAATTTCACCCCATGATGCTGATTTATGCCTTCTGATTGTTCATTTCCTATGTAAAGTGCTGGAGGCCAAATGGAGTCTTTTGAAAGGTGTGGAGGGCCATAACTATCAAGAAACTCCTAATTCATTATAAACAAAGCACATATATACAGATAAACAGTTGTTGTCCCTGTTTCATGTCCAGCATGAATAAAGCATGGCAAGTAACAAAATACTCAGCATAACTGGAATTTCTAACCACTATTAAACTTCACTGCTGCACTAATTTCTTGTCCATTCTCGGAATGAAAGCAGAAAAGAGTTAAGCAACTGTGTCAGCCCCTATCTGTCAAAAGTCTGGATACACCCAGAAATGTTTGTGTTTTGGATAGAAATTGATTCATTTTTTTTATCATGATACCATTACATTGATTTTACATTAAAAATGCAGCCAAGGCATTACTGGTGTTTCTAATAATGAGTTTTTTCTATAGCACTTTTTTTGTTGGAGTGCTGGCTCTGAGGCTAGGGATCTGCGGCAGAAATCGGAAACTTGTTGGTTAGAATGCCATAAATGCCAGAAGTGACTCTACTCTGTTGGGCAAATGACCAACGGCCTTAACCTGCAATTGCTCCATCCTGGGTATGACGTTAACCTGAATCTAGCCCTGCAAGCAGGTCCTCCAAACTGCGGGAAATCTTGTGGGTTGGAGGCAGGATCAGCACTCCAGCCACAGTAAAAAACCTCACACTGTGCCAGTGTAGTGCTGAGGTGTCACCTGTTGTACGGCTCTACTCGGGTCCCAATCTGGGTGGTTCGTCATGTGAGGGGTATGCATGCTCCAAACCTCCTCGTTTTCAAACAATGATGTAGCCCAAAGTGCTTTATAACATGTCAATGAGCAGTTAAATGCAAATCAAAACAAACTAAATTTAGATAAGAATAAAATGAATAACTAGCTTGAAAAAGATAAATAAATAAGAAACATATATAATTAATACAAGTAGAGTATAGAATTTTTTTTTTAAGTTTGTAAATGGTAGTCCGATGATGGCCAGAGTCAGTCATTGTCCAACCCGCTATATCCTAACACAGGGTCACGGGGGTCTGCTGGATCCAGTCCTAGCCAACACAGGGCACAAGGCAGGAACAAACCCCAGACAGGGCGCCTGCCCACCACAGGGCACGCACACAGCGGACAATTTAGGACTGCCAATGCACCTAACCTGCATGTCATTGGATAGTGGGAGGAAACTGGAGCACCCAGAGGAAACCCACGCGAACATGCAAACTCCACAGAGGCAGGACCCAGGAAGTGAACGCAGGTCTCCTTACTGGAAGGCAGCAGCGCTACCACTGCACCACCGTCCCGCCCGATGGCCAGAGTGGACAGAAAAAAATTTAGAAAACTTAAGCTTGAAAATAAAACAAAATCTGCAGGGGGTCAAGGCGAAAAGGCCACCCAGGCTGAACTGGGCATTCCACATAACCTAAATGTTCTTAAGTAGTTCTTCTTTGTTTTTTTAGGCTATCTGATTTTTAATGCACTACTGGCATATGACTGAAAAGGCCAATTTTTAGCAGCCATTCCTTCAGTGCCCTAATGGTGAACCTCCTTAACTTATCCTTAATTAATTAATTTTTAATGGTAATTGATTGTTAGAGAATCCTCTGTAATCGCATTAGCACAGCTGAAACCTGTTATTCTGTTCACTTGGGTTGAAACATACTGGCATTGCTAAAGTTAAGTTCTGGGTTCAAAAATGGCCAAAGTGAAATAACGTTCTTGTAAAAGCAGAGTGTCAGAGACCTCTGGAAATGCGCTAATTCACAGGGTTTAGCTAACAGAAAGACGAGTGCAGGAGTCACGGTCAGATAACTGGTGATATGAGACTGTTGAATTCCAGTATTTTAAATTTATTTAACGTAAGAAAACAACTGAAACAATAAACAAACAAACATGCTGTAGATAAACCAGTCAAGAGCATGACCTCATTAAACTTTCTTAACAGTTCTCAAGAGACAAGTCTGTTGTTTGTTTGCAAAGTTATGGTTATTCCATGTGACAGACTTCCAAGAAACAGAAGATTTCATCAATTGCGTTGAGAGACGAGGGCAAAGTAGACCTAAGCAGCACTAAAGATGAAGGGGAAGGCTGCGATTCACAACTGCCCAAGAGGATATGAACACTGAGAAACAAACATCTTACTGGTCCTCAGTTGGCTTCTTCCTTCAATACACACTAAACATCATTGATATCTTCTTCAGAGACAAGGTGACTGCTGACCATGACATGCTTTTCCAGTCATCTTTCATCCAATGGATGTGCTCTTTTGCCCCTTTAAATTTTTACTTTTTATTTGACAGATTCACATATGGCTTTTTCATTGTAACTCTGCCAATATGACCAGCATTCTGGCATTGTCTTTTTTTCTGTTGCACATGACACTGGTGTTTGGAGTGTAGTTAGTGAAGAAAAGAACTGAGACAAGCTGCAGTCTCAGATGTTCTTATCTTCTGTACATCTGGGCCTCCCCCTTCTTCTTCTTCTACACAGTTCATCCTCTTCTCTCAAGACAGTAACAGACAACTTTATATGAAATCTTGAGTTTCTTGGCAATCTGTCCCATCTTTCTGAAAAAAAAACCCAAACAAACAATAGGCCGACACGTTTCTTGAGAATGCAGTTTCATTTTGGCAATTTTCTAATTCAGAATTGGACGTTTTGGAATGTCACTATCTAGCAACCCATGTGAAAAGAAGAATGGGTTTTACCAGGTCTAACACAATTGCAACGGTTTCTCTAATAACTAATTAGCATTTAAAATGACAAATTAAGGATAAGCTAAGGGAATTGACCAATAGGACACTGAAGGAGTGGCTACGAAATACTGTGAATAATAATTAAATATCAGTCATTCCAGCAGTAATAGCCATTAGCAACACTAGTAATGCATTTTTAGATCCATTTAATTGCATCTCAGTCTCATCAACAGTATCAAAAACATGAACATTTCTAAATGTGCAAAAAGATTTGATTGGTAGTGTATTTGTCCCCTCATCATAGCCATGAGACTCTGCCCATGCTTGTTTGTTTGACAACCATATACATAAAAATGGCGATGGTCTAAAACTGTGTGTCACTGATGATATCAAACCCATTTCAAAGTCAAGGCTAAAAATAAGGAGATGCTCACCGATGTTAGAGAGCATGTTTCCTCATGAAGAAGGCTCAAGTTTCTTCTGGTTAATGCTTTTTGACTAGTGTTGCCAGTTTAGGCTCCAGCTTTCCAAAAGCTGAAAACTGAACTTAGAAAATTTAGAAAATGGATGGATAGATGGTGTAGCCACCAGGGGGTGCCACTCAGCCCCAATACCAAGACACAGTAATACCCAGCACACTTTTGAGATAAAGTACATGTAATGAGAAGTCAAAATGACACCTTTTATTGGCTAAAAAGATTACAATATGCAAGCTTTCGAGGCAACTCAGGCCCCTTCTTCTTCATCTTGCCTGAAGAAGGGGCCTGAATTGCCTCGAAAGCTTGCATATTGTAATCTTTTTAGTTAGCCAATAAAAGGTGTCATTTTGCTTGACTTTTCATTACATCTATAATTGCTGACACAGTACAACACCCTAGTACTACAGTTAAAATAAAGAATTCTTTATTCCAAGAATGCAATGTTTCATAATCACCTCTCCAGAAATCAGCCAAAATACACAATAATTACTCAATACCTCCTCCTTTCTCCTCCAGTTGAGTGCTGCCCACTGCCTACTGAGTCTGACTCAGTAGTGTAAGGCAGCAAGTTCCCTTTTATGCCAGTCCCAGGAATGCCACGCCATGTCTTCCAGGTAGCATTTCTGGGCCATAAAGTAACTAGGGAGGTCCTCCCCTGACAGCCCCCTCTATTATTATGTAGGGTCCCCAACAGGAATGTATTTCCTGACTCCATATCCCAAGCAACCCTGTGTGTGTCCCAACTGAGTTCCTGAGTGAGGACCACTGCCACCTAGAGTATAGGGGATGGAATTGCTCCCTACTCCTGAATATTACTGGTCCTTCCATTATTTGTTACCAGCCAGATGCAAAGTTATTTGTTTGTTCCACCAGCCAATGCATCTGCTGTTCCTCTCTTACATGCCGTCCAGGTACATAATCATCCCCCTTCCCGACTGGGATGCCTGCCCTCTTTCTACAATGGATGGATAGTTGTAGAAATGTGTTAAATTTTAGCCAGATTTTTATTTTCCTGTTTTAGATTTACATTCTTCATCTATATCTTTTCAGTTAATTTTAAAGTATTTTTAGGTGTTCAGAAAATTTTTGTTGCTATAATTATGTTTAGGTGTAATTTAGTATCTATGTGTAATGCATTGTTCTCTTCTGTCCCTGGTGTTATGTGTGTGTTGCCTCTAGAGGAGAGACCACCCTGATATAACTTCTCCTGAGACCTCCCTCTGGCTATTTAATGTCAAGAGATGAGGATCTCAGGAGTAGTGACTTGAAGTTTATTGGAGTTATTTGTGAGTGTTGCTTTTTGTGTTAATTTACTGGTTCTTGTTCTTCTTTTTGGTTTTCTTTTTGGGATTTGTTTTCTTAGGATTCTCATTTAGGCAACTCCCTTTTTGCCTTTTTTGAGCCTTTGTTTTATTTTTCTACTTTTCTGAATAAGTATCCTCTTTTATAAAAAAATGTTTTGTGGACTGTTTCTTCTAGTCAAAGTTTGTTTATTTTAATGGTTCCTGTCCCCTTGACATTTATTTAAGAAATTCTGGAACTTAAAGGCATTTTGAACTTTAAAAGCCCGTTTCCATAATTTTGGACCTGGTTAGGCCACAGCTGGAGGTAGTAGTGCTGGGGCTAGCTGGGATGGGGTAATGCTATTTTGCACAAGCCAGTGGAGATCCTGGCCAATTCTGGTTGTTTACTGTAAAGTCTCACACCCTTTTCACTGTGGCCCTGTTGATGATACAATAATTGACAGCCATTTCTAGCAATAAGAAATTGTTTTTGGGGCACACCTGCTTTGCCCATGTAAAATATTTTTCAGGCACTGTATGTTTTCCCTCACATCCCAAAGATGTTTAGATTTGGTTGATTAAAGTGTCCTGATATCAGCGAGTGTGGCCTAAGAATAATCTCTGGTACCCCATCCTGGGTTGATTCTGGCTTTGTGCCCAGCGCTTCTGGACTAGACTCCATCTGCTCACAACCCAAAACAGTGTAAACAGGTGCAAGAATTGATGGATTAGTAATATGTTCAGCCTCACAAGTATCTCTAACAGGTCTGTGATCAGTTGATTTAAACACTGAAACTAGTGTTAGGGTGTCCTTCATTTTAGACCATTATGAACCTAGATGCTACGCAGCTAAACCATAATTTTAAATGGAGCATTTTTTGTAAATTGAGCTGAGTGGCTTGAGTGAGTTTTAAAAGTTTGCTCTTCTGTTTTGGTCAAACCCAAAAAAAACACTCTGGAGGCTCCCTGCAATATGGTCAACAGCACGTTTCTGGTGTAACATAGTGTATGGCTGAACAGCCACCTGACATTCTTCCGTGTTTGCACCCTGTGATTTTTTCATCTTATACAGCTTGTACTCCAGTGACACGTCCTTGGTGAGAGCCTACATAATTCATTCACCTTCATGCTCCAAACAGACACATGGCTCTGGGATGATTAATGAAGCATCGTTTCTATTATCATCAACTAAGATCCTCCTGGCCTATATGCATTCTGCATATGACCTTGAGACGACACACGGCTCAGGCTTGGTCACGTACAAATTGTACCCATGCTTCAAATTCCTCAGCTAATTTAGCTTGTTGTTGCAGAGAGAGAATTAATGAATTTGCCAAATACTACAAGCGTGTTTTTTTGTTGCTTTTTTTTGTTCTCTCCTTGCCACCTGTGCTGTAATTGGCAACTCCTTTTGCCTTCAGGATACAAACTGACGCAGACAAAGAATCGCTTACTCACACTCACAGGATCTCATGGATCTTATCCAGTTTTGGCAGGTAATGGATGTTTTTGCAGACATTTACATTTTCTACAGGCGGGCTTGAGAATGTTATGTTATATCATGTTATGTATATTTTGTTCTTATGAGTATATGATATTTGTTCACTTCATGCAGTCTGTGTGATGTAAGACTGATCTCTTGTTGCTATAGAAATCCTTTTGAGATCACTTGTTGATATAAATACTCACCATATTACCTTAGGCTGCAAGTTTTTGTTAAGATCAGACAGCAAATATACAGTACAGTCTACATAGTCCTACCTTCAATTATCCCCCATTCTGTCTATGTACAGTTTAAATATTTGGTCTGTTTTCTCTCTGTGGGTACCTGGACTTCCTGCCTTGTGCCAAAGACTTGGTTAACTGGGGATTCTAAATTGGCCCTGTGTGACAATGAGTGTGTGCATGCACATGAATGAGCCCTGCAGTGGATTTACGCCCTGTCCAGGGCTGATTTCTGCCTTGAATCCTGACTTGGATAGTTGGGTTATTATGTAAATGGTCAGATGGCTGCTTTGCTCCATTGGGCAAACTAAAAATGTACATAGAGACACTTTATAAAGGACCAGAGGGGGGCTTAAGGGGCAAGTGATGCCTGATCTTGAACCATTGTTTGGTCTCATCTACCTGGGGTCAGAGGACCACAGAAAAACTAGTAGGTACTAGGAGAAGCCTAGTGTTAAATAGCACAATATACAAGAACAACAAATGTTCATGAGCAGAGAATGAAAGAAGACTATGCAGTTGATTGGAAGCAGAAAGTATTCAGACCCCTTCACTTTATTTTGTTGCAGATTTCATTTTAAAATGTACATTTTCCATTTTTGCTCATCAATCTACACTCATAATGACAAACTAAAAACATATTTTCAAAAAGATCTGCAAATTTATGAAAAATCAACAACCAAGACTTTTTACGTGTATACCTGTATGTGTTTCTTTCAATTTTGGAGTCTATCCAGGTCAGATAGCTTCATTCTAAATACTGTATAAGCTATCCCTGCACCACCATGTGGACTTCCTGCAAAGGTAAAACACGGCTCATCATTTTGCATAACACACTTCTTGAAATTTAAGGTCTTCTCTATCGACTAAGCTCACTGATTATTTTGAGTTCAGACAGCAAGTGGCTAAACAGTGGCCTCTCATTTTTGTTGTTCATTTTTCAAAGCCATGTCTTAGCCATGATTTCCTCACTGACTCAAACCACAGTTTGCATTTATTGTGCTAGAGGCCATACCTTGACGTAGGAAACCATTCTTGTACATCTAAATTCCTTAAAAAAATACTATAAAGATATAATGACGACTCAAATTACACTTCAACTGGTATTTACTTTTTCTCCGCAGTATTAGCCTCATATACAAACAGACTGGAGATAAGAGTTTTAAGTGAGTGTGACCATCCATGGTGTCAGACATTCTATTGAATGCAAGCCCAGTGCACTAAAAGATGATATCCATCCATCATCCTTCCATCCATCCATCCATTTTCTAACCAGCTTATCCAGCTGATATTTACTTTAATACAAGGATGGTTGTCTGTGTGTCTGTCTGTGTGTCTATCCAGTTGCTATTTCTCTGTCATTCCAAATGATAGCACATCACAAACATTTTCAATAATTAAATGCATGTCATTTTCTTATTCCAACAGACGGTGCAAAACAAACATTTTTAGTAATAAAATGCATTGCATTTTTCATTCCAGTAGACGGCACATCACAAACATCATCTCTGCTTCAACAAATCCTATACCAAATTGCATAAAACAGAGACATATGTATTGCATGATACATAGAAAACAGATTAAGGATTAAGCCTGTTGGGGTGAAGCCTTCTGGAGCCCTCACTCCCTCTTCTCATTATTGTTCTACCTTCATATCATGACAGTATTATTAGGACAAAAGAAAGAGTTTATTAAAGTCTTGTTACATGGTAGTATCTGACTAACAGTGTAACTATGTAACCATTATTGTAAATTGTTCCTAATATTTTTAATGAGAAGTCTTTTCAACATCGCAGGTCTGGGGCTGAGAAGTGGTATGCTTCATGCTTCCTGAATTTCTATACTGATGCCATGAAAGGTGAAGCAGAAGGTCTGCCTGAGGAATGTGCTGCTCTGGAGGTACATAGAGTCAAGAATGTCAGGGTTTCGGATTTAAAGGTGGTCACTGGTAGCCAGAGAGAGGGCATAACCAGTGACCTGATAAAGGACTGAAGAGCAAAGTGGTTGCAACATTCTGTGTGAGATATGCACAAGCCAATGCTGTCATAAAAGCAGCACGTGTTAGTTTTCTGCATTTTTTGTTGCCTGTGTGTAAATATAAGCTATATTTTTATATTATAGTTTTTGAGAAACTGCACTAAAAATGCACAAATGCAAACGTGTTTGTGGAGGAGCCATCATTAGCAGTGTAGAATATGGAGCTATCTGGGTGAAGTCAGACTTTTTGATTATACATTTTATTAAAGATTATAAGAATTCATTAGGAAATTTTATGCAGTGAGGAAATGATAAGAGAAAGGCATAGTTTTTTGAGCTTCTGACTCAGAACACATCAAACTTTACTTTAATTGAAGCTAGGAGTGCCTTCTTGGCATCTCTCAGCACCTGGAATAATGCCAAGGACACTACCTATATAAAAATGGGTGTGTGTATTTTAGAATATAAAACCCACACAAGGTCAAAACAACATAAAAAGAACTCAAAGTACAAATGAACGGACAAAAACAATGCCAGTCAGTCACAGGCATTGAATCACTGTGTGCCACTTGCTCACTTCATAAGTATCACTCTAAAGTAGTCCTCCTCCTCGCTTCCCATTTCTCTCTTTATCTCTCTCACTCTCACTGCTCTTCTCTCTGTTACTCCAACTGCTAAATGTTTGCAGACACATTTAACCCCTTCTAGGGTCAGTGTCAGGCCAAGTCTTTGAATTACTTCTAGTACCAGGGGTGACAATTTTTGGATAAAGATACCCCAGAGTATAATTCCATCTAGCTGCTCCACTGACCTTGTGCTACAGAGCACTCAGAGGCCCTTAAAGCCAAGTTTTTCCAAGGCAGCTCATTCCATTTAGGGGAAACTTTGTCTCTCTCTCTCTCTCCTATCAATCATTGACTCTGATCTGCCACCTTGTGCAGGGAACTGGTCTCCTGCCAGTCTTTGCAGGCCTCCCACTTAAATTGTCAGACTGGTTAGAACTGCCCAAGCTATGATCCTCTGATGGGATAATTTAATAGAGATCTTCTCACCTGACTTTTAACTACCCTCCTCTATTCTGTTTCTGTCCCGAATAGAAGAAGGGTCACTGCTACATTGTCAAGCTACTACTCAAGACCACGGAAAATGATGCCAGAGCTATTAAAAGTTTGAAATCAAAGAGAAAAGCATTCATTGTCTTTTTACACTGTCCAAAAATATACATATGATTTTGTAGAATGGGCGGCACTGTGGCACAGTGGTAGCGTTGCTGCCTTACAGTTAGGAGACCTGGGTTCACTTCCTGGGTCCAATGTCACATAAATAATGAAAACTAAGGCGTAAAAGAAAATTAACATTTAAATTACAAACCAAAATGGGAAGATAATATCTGAAATTGAATCGTCATGATTAAAAAAAAAAATTGCACGTGAGCATCAGTAGGTTTTACGCCCTCTGAACCAAGTTATCCAAGCTATTCTATAACATTTCAGTAATTATTTACAATACAATACAATACAATTTATTTTTGTATAGCCCAAAATCACATAGGAAGTGCCACAATGGGCTTTAACAGGCCCTGCCTCTTGACAGCCCCCCAGCCTTGACTCTCTGAGAAGACAAGGAAAAACTCCCAAAAAAACCTTGTAGGGAAAAATGGAAGAAACCTTGGGAAAGGCAGTTCAAAGAGAGACCCCTTTCCAGGTAGGTTGGGCGTGCAGTGGGTGTCAAAAGAAGGGGGTCAATACAATACAAAATTGTATTTACTGCTCTGATGCTGATCTTTCTGATAATAGAATAGGCAATTGCAATAGCATTGGTGAGAACAATTACTAATTAATTGAAGAATTACGGTATCTGTGCCTCTTTCTCTTGAACAATTTGGCTCAAAAACTAATCAGCACATCGTCTCATCTCAGAACAGGCTTAAGTTTTGAGCTTGGTATTTTTCCATCCAGCCATTTTAGCTCTACTGTAGATCGTCCTCAAGAAACTGTGACCCCCCAGACACACACACAGAGAGACATACACCTGTCATGGAGATATCAATGTTTTTGGTATCAGGGCATCGACATTTTTGACGAATCTAAAGCCTTTGCTCCTCCCCCATAGACAATAGGTTATGGTGGGGGAGGGCACAAAGCAAAAATAAACTAAAATAAATGAACATTAATACTACAATTTATTTTAAAATTATTTAAGTCAATAATTAATTGAAGTTTTGTAAATGTCTTTTTTTTGCGTTCTGCAAACAGAAGTTCCCACACAATCGTGTTGTTCGCAGAATATGACGTCAATATATTATCTGGTATAAATATGGCTGTGATTGACATGTCCTGTATTCTGCAGTGGATATTCTTGTTACAAAATTACTTATTAATAATAATCAGATTTAAAGAGGTTAGCAGAAGGTTTTGTTTAGGTTTTGACCTTCCTTTGTTGTGGATCTTCATGCTTGTTTTCACACTTGAGTTCTTGGTTTTGATTTTGCCTTGTCCAAGAATATGTTTTCTTTCTTCCATTTTCAGGATCATCTTTAGTCTTTTCTCCTTTTCTCCTCATAAAAATCCTCAGTTCAGATCCTTAACAGCAGTGCTCAAGCTGTGGCAAAATGTGACTTTAATAGCCCTGCTCATTCTGGGAAAAGTGATCAGAGAACAATTACAAGAAACAAAAAGCAAGGAAAATTATAGAACAGAAAAAAACAAAAAGAGTAGAAAATAAAAACACAATGTTAATAATACCATTAATCGCGTATTAGGAAATGCGAGTTGTGCTACCATAGCCAGATTTACACAAATCGTACCGATAATTGTCACACTTTATAACAAAATAAAAGCAAGAATGAAATTTGGTTCTTTGGTATTTGAATAATTCAGAACATGTTTGATTATTACAGTATTTAATGTAAATATGTACAGTAGCAAAGGTACAGCGTAACTATCAACTCTAAACTCACAAAGTGTTTAATTTAATCTTTACAGTAAATACTTGATAGAGATGCAAAACATAAAATAAAACTTTGACATTTTCATCAGCTTCAGTTCATTAAGATGGATGTATATTCTGAAACACATGAATAAGCACCTATGCTCGAAACTGAATGTGACAATCTCTGATATTCCTCAGGGCTATGACAGAAACACACAGGCACTCGCTTAATTGTTAATTTTTCATGCTAAGTCTTATGGTGTTTGGGGTAATCCTAAATACCATTCTTATTCTTCTAAAGATTCCAGAAATAAATTCCATCCATCTGTCCAACTATCCATTTTCTAACCTGCTTATCCATTCAAACAGCACTTGATGTAAGGTAGGAGTCAGCCTTTGGTGATGATATAGTACATCGTAATTGTGGAAATCGGCTTCTTGGTATGATTTTTTTTAATTTATTAACAGCTGTTTTTTGATTTTCTTAATGATTTATTCGTATTGACAGGCCTCTTTTTCCATTAGGGTCAATAAGGTCCAAAATTCTCTGCAAAGCGTGCAGCATGGACAGTTTTGTTTTGAAGCAGACAACATAGTTTCTCAGGTAAGGCTGACTGCTCATTTGTTTTATCATATATAAAATTGTTTCTTGTCTATCTGTCTGAATGAATACATAATTAAGTCAAGTGGGATTCTCTACTCATATTCTATGGCGACTGTGCTGGTATATACTGTGGCACACTGCACAAAACTCTTAGGCAACCTAAGAAATGTATTTTTAAAACTAATTGTTGGGGCAGTAAGTGCTGGTTTCTTTGCAAAAACTCTATATAACATTAAATCAAAATCAAGTAAAAATTTATATGATAAAAAAGAACAAAGATGTTTTTTGTTTTTAAAACAAGTTAGCATTTTTATGTGGCCTTTCTTAGGAGGTGAAACTGAAGCAGTTTACTTTGGTTGACTACCAAAGCATAATTTTTCCAATCCATGGGGTCCCATACTTCTTCAGACATGTTGAGGTTTAGGCTCTTCGGTGGCCAGTAAATACTGATAGTGTTCCAATAAATAATATTCCTAAAGATCACCATGATGAATATATATATATACTGTATATATACATTTTTACACATGATAGATAGATAGATAGATAGACAGATAGATAGATAGATAGATATTTGCCCCAAGAGGAAATGTACATATATAGTGTATATATCTTGTAAACAAGTGTGTGGCAGAGGCTGCAACTACAACAGTGCTTATCCAGTGCAGGACAGGAGTTGGGATGTAGGATGCCCAGGTGGCACATATACTGGCGGTGCTTGAGCTACTACTGAAAATAGGAAACTCTGGGTATGGGGCAGTATACCTCAGCATTGTGCATGGAGCATCAGAGGAAGTGTCTCCTGTTTCACCAAAGTGAGTTGGGTGACAGTGAGTGATATGCCTGAAATCTACCATGTGGTTAGGTTATTGGGGGGGGGGGGGGTATTTTTACTTTTAATATATTTCTCTCTGCTTGCCAGTATTATGAACAAATGACCAGGACAGGAATACAACCAAATATATTCTTTTAAAAATTCTTTCTGAACCACATACACAAGGATGCTAGTCGAATATATATAGGAAGTGCATTTAAGACCGAAGCCAGGGTGCAATTCTTTACTCAAAGTGTTATGGGAATCTGGAACAAACTACCAAGACAAGTAGTTGAGCCAGAAGCTTTGAGAACCTTTAAGAAGAATATGGATGAGATACTAAAACAGCTTAGATGTTAGCTCAACAAACAAGCTTGATAGACTGAAGGATCTCTTCTCGTTTGTCGATTCAACACTCCATCTCTTTTCAGCTTGGTTCATTATCACTAGCACCTAACAAGTCAGCATGGAACCTTAGGGTGGTGACTGATGACTAGTTGTCTTTCAAGGACCATGTTGCTATGGTCTTTTGGTCTTGCAATTTACGCTGTACAATATCCACAAGATCATGCTATATCTGAATATGCAGCATACCTCTTGGTCCAGGATATGGTCTTGTCATGGCTGGACTGCTGCAACTTTCTGCTGGGAGAAGTACCGGCATGTGTAACCAAGCAGCTGCAGGTGATTAAGTATGCAACGGCATGTCAGGTGTTCAACTAGCCAAGGCAGGCACATTTCACTCTCTTCACATCACTGCACTGTCTTCCTGTAGTGGCACATATGAAGTTCAAATTCTTTATTCTTGCCTACAGAACAGTCAGTGGGTCCTCACCTCTATAATGAGGCACTTGTAAGGTCCTATTTTCCTTCCTGACCATCTGATCTGCTGATGAATGGCATCTGGTGATGGTTTCAAATCTCAGTCCAGACTCTTTCCACGTGTAGCTCTTAGCTAGTGGAATGTGTTGCCCACGTCTATTCAAAACTCTGACTCCCACAATGTCTTCAAGAAGCGTTTGGTGAATTTCTGTCTAAGTGAAAGCTGTTAGGTTTTCTAAATTTGGAAATTATAAGCCACTTATATTTTTTTGAGCTCTTCACTTGTGGTAGTCAGTTTAGTGACCTTGTCCTGTAACACTTATTCCCAAACAGGCCACCAGGCTGATGTTACTTGATTATGTTGACCTCTTTTTTTTCTTAGACACTCTGGACAAGTTACCTTGTACTAAAGTGTCTTTTAAGAAAATAAATTTAAATGTAAATAAATGTTTGTGAAATTCCTTGTGTTCGTTTGTAGAAAGACACTCAGTATTTGGCGGAATACGTAAAAATGAGATTTTTGGCTGAAGTTGCTTTGCTGGTTTTGTTGTTCTTTTGCACTGGATATGGATGACATTATCAAATAGTCTCTTATGGTGCTGTAGAGAACAAGTAATACATCACATTGTATTGCATTTTGGAACATGTATGCCATCTTTAGAAGAGTATACTGGTTTGTTTAGAACAAGGAATACCAGTAAGCAGTGACATACTGTGAGAAACTGCAACAGTTTTATGAAAGCAAAAGGAAATGGACAAAGGAAGGGAAAAGGAGAAGAGATCAAACCCAGATTAACTCAATAAGGAGGCTAATTAAACAAGTTACACTTAATAAAGAATGGGAGTCTGTTGGACTCAGTGCATACATTATGGGAGAGTTTAAAAGTCATAAATCGCTGGAAGTGCATAAACAATTTATTAATGGGTGCATGATCTTCAAATATACAAACCTTACAACTGCAAGGTCATAATCATGCTAGAAGTGGCCAAGCTATAAGTGCTTCTCCGCCTAGTTTATTTTGGTTTAATCTGTATTTTTTCCTTGACAGCATGAGGGGAAAGTGTACTGTAGTGTGTTTACGATGATTATCCAATAAGATGCCCACCCAGGAGCTTGCCATAATAATGTGGGACTTGAAAAATAATTTTTAGGTAGGTTAATTAATTATCAGTTTTGCTTTTGTTAATTAATCAAGTAATTCGTGAAGGCTCTTAATTTATTTACTTTAACTTTCTCAGTTTATTTATTATTAATTTATTACTAAACACAAGGATTATAGAAATATAATAACTGCATATACTGTATATATTGACATATAAGACAAGATGGAGCAGCCCCACGTCCAGAAAATCTTGGGCTCCTGACAATTATGGCTGAGCACCTGGGCACCCTGGCTCTGTACTACAATAATTTTGCCTCCCCAAGCTGATCGAGTGATGTGCCTATGCTACACTCAATTTTAACGTCAATCACATTGAAATATTGTGTAACCGTAATTAAATTTATATAATATCGTATTGCATATCATGTCTCATGATGCGTGGTGGGTCTGGTAGCTCTGAATTAAAATTACTAACAGTCAACGTATCTTTTTGCAACGTCTTTGTTTCTGTATATGTATCTCATGATATATCAACGATCACAGTTCCCACCTTCAGACCTTAACATTTGTGTCATACATGTTCTTTCAAATGATGTGACAGATCCTTTGAATATTTTGCATCTAAATTTGCACAAGATGCTGAGATCTCCACTGTCCTCATGCTCCTAAAGTTTAAAATTGGACGAAAAAGGAGAAATATGTTGTTTAGGCTTTCAAAACGCCTGGACAATTCTGAAATTAAGGAATCCATCATAACGTGAAACATACCTCTTCTGAATTTTATTTCTGGATCTTGGGATCCCTGATCATCTGCTTCTGCGTCAGATCCGTCAGACTCAATAAGACGTCTTTGGATTTCCATTTCATTTGCCGCAGCTTTAGCCTTGCACAAGAGAGCCTCCCACTGCTCAGGGCCCCTGATAGGTGTCATGGTTGCTTCCCTCTGGTAGCGGCTCTGGACGGAGACACAACAAACAGACAAACATATAACATATAGGCTGACTGTTTACTGGTTATTTAGAGTTCTACTTCATTTTGACACAGTTTTACCACGCCAGGTCTTCATGGTGGATGTCCAGTGTTGTGTGGAGTTGTTGCTGCAGGTTCAAATGGAGGATTTTTGGTGCGTTAGAGTGTACTCTTTCTCTTTGCTGCATGATTCTTGTCAGTGCTGTGCTTCTGCTTCCTCAACTTTCTTTCTGCTGTCTTTTGCCACTTCATAGGGAACAAGCCTTACTCATTTTGGCCCATGAATGTGTTAGATACTTGTGTCACTTCCTGACTTAATATGTTGTCAGGCTCTTCAGACTGTTGGCACATAGCTTTGGCTTAATAGACTAGGTCTCAGATTCATTATTACAAAGAGTAGAGTTTGTTGGATTTGGCTGTTCAAGGAAGAGTGGCACATAACTTACTAGGTTTCGGATACCAGATTTCAGAAGGTGTCCTTTGTACAGTATATCGCCTCCTCTCAGAAAGAATCCCAGAGAGGATGCCCGGAGAGAATTCCTGAACTTCTATTCTCTCTTAAACTGCTATTGTCTCCTCTCTTTGCTTCTTCTCACTTACTTTGAGAGCCGAGGTGCTGGATGACTGCATCCCTGTTAAATCTGCTTTCTTAACAGGCCTAATGTACCACGAAGCTTAACAGAATGGGCAATGCCCACTTTGTCCTACAATACATTGGTTGATGGGCTAAGATACTGTTAAGCATCATTTACTGTTTTTTTTAATTCTGTTATTCATTTATCTGGTTTCAGTTTTCTTAAATATATTCTCTTTGAAAAGACTGATTTGAGCAATATAGGTTTTTTATCAAATTGCGGTTTTATAATTACATGTCACTGAAAATAATACATCAAAAGTGAATTAATTTAATTTAGACCTTTGGCAGAGGCAAAAAGACAAAACAGCAAAAAATAAATTAAAAGAAAAAGGTTTTCAGTAGTCCGCGTTCAGCCCAGTGTGTTCTGAAGTTTAGTTTCAGCTCCAGCCAAGAGTTTGCTTTGCATCACAAGTCAGGGTTTGTCTGACTCCATATGGGAAAGCAAAGGTATTTAGGGGGGATTCCTGCTCCTTCCTAACCCTGGAGGTGGTAGTTGGTTTTACTTAAACACCCCCCTGACCGTGTGCAAAATGAATTGTGGATAAAAGTTTAGTTGGCCACAAGTAGAGACACCCAGAAGGGAGGAAAGGTGGAAGGAGTGGGCAGTGGGATGTGAAGGATTTTGTTAGGCTTGTTACCTTATTTATACCTTATTGCCTATGAAAAGTGATCTGTATTAAAAAAGCCAAATTAAATCCTCAATGTTGTGTAACAATAAAATGTGAAAACCTCAAAGGGGGGGGGGGGGTGAATGCTTTTTAAAAGCCACTATATATAATATGCTATTGAATGTTCCACCTTCATCTTTCATTCATTTCATTCATCCATTTTCCCAACCCACCCTTACAGGATAGAAGGCAGGGACCCTCACTGGTACACACTTTAAACTGTACCTGCCTACTATTTCTCCTACACAAAGCGTCTAAGGTATTTTTCCCTGTTGTTTCTTTCTAATATGACCATTTTTGTCAGCATATGAATATGTGGAGCATTTTCTGGCTGCCGTTGCAATGAGAACTGCATAGAGTTGCCTCTGCATCTATGATGTACACCCTCAGTTTTTCTCCACCTTGCAGATTTACAAGTCTGAAAACAGCAGAATAATCTTAAATGGAAGAACTGATGAAAAATAGGATCCAGTGCCTTTGTGTTATTGTGCCTAATTGATTTATCTCTATACTGTAATGAAACACAGTAAAACCTAATTTAAGTATATGAAAAATACTTAACCAGTTACAACAGCAGACATTAATGTATAGAAACTAGCTTATCAATCATTTTTTAAATCTGTTTATCTATTGGAGGGTAGTGGGTAGTTATAGCCCAACCAGTCACAAACATCCTTAAGACAGAAAGTAACCCCAGAAAGCCCACCAGTCCATCCTTTCATGCTGAAAGTGCTGGAATGTTAGGTCTGTCATCCCAGCTGGGACAGAGAGTTATGATAATGGATGTAATGTAATGGGAGAAGCAGACTGGCCAAGACTGCTAGTGCTGCCAATCCCAGTCAGGGCATTCGGGCCATAATGGATGGACTGGGACAGTTTATTCGCCAAAAGTTGTTTTCTGGTACATTCATCTTGGTTTTTTAGGAAGTGCTTTTCTGGTAAAGACCCAGTTGTTTGGACACGTGCAGGGTCTCATGGGATATGTAGTCTGAAAGGGATGTCTGGGTGCCCCCAGGCGTGCTGGTGAGAGAAGTTCACCCTACTTTAGGGAGCTTCTGCCTGACCTGGAAGTGCTTCCTGTGGGCTATTCCATGGCACCAGAAGTACTCCTGAGTCTTGTATGAAAGAAGCTACTCTGCCTTACCCAGATTAATCAGAGCAGGAGGCAGAGGGCAAAACTCACTTGGACGAGAGAAAGGAGAGAGGAAAGGGACTTGCAGAATTGTTCAGGATACTGCAAATAATACAGAGGACTTTATATGAAACCATGACTGTATTGATTGAGTTGTGTCTGTAGTGTGGGGCTTGGTGGTATCCTCATGGGGTCACAATGCACATCTGTACTCGCTCTGGCCAGATTCAAATTGCCAATTAATGTAAAACACATGCATTAGAATATGGAAAGAAACTAGAACACTCTTAATCTCACAAACGGAGAATGTACAAACTGCACAGTGAGTGTTTTGATGAGAAATTGAACCTACAGTGGGCCACTGGAGCTGTGATACAGTATTATTGATTACTGAGCCACCATACTAACTTGTATCAGTATTCTGTAATATAAAGATTTGGGGTACAAAACTGAGAACCTTGTTTATTGAGGGGCAGTGTTGTCTGAAAAATAAATGAAAATGAAGAAAATAACAGAAGGTCCGATGATCTGACATTGTCTTTAGGTCTTTTAGGCTGTCTCCATGAAAGATCTGGCCTTTTTAGGAGCATGGTACAAAATAAATATAAACTTTGAGATGTCCTTCTTCTTAAATAGCCCATATATAGACCAGAAGTGATGGGGTTTCCAGCAGCAGTGTTGAGGTTATCTCACAGTTTGCCCAGATTGTCTTTCTCCACTCTAAAGAAAAGTGACAGACACCTACTGACTGTGTCACACCCTTCTTCTTCCCCATCATTCTTACCAGATAAGAGCCAGAGCAGCACTCCTGAGACTTTTGTGTATGAGATACTACAAATGGGAAAGGCACTATATAAATAAAAAGTATTATTACTATTACCTTTAACCATATGATCTTGAATTGCTGATATGATATGTTCTTTTATGGCATTAGTAGATTCCACACATCTGAACTTCTAATTTTTAAAGTCAGTACAGAGTCAGAGGTTTAACTGCATGAGCAGAAATAAATGAAAATTAGGAAAAGTGGCTTAACAGAATGAAATATGTAAAAGAGCCTTTCTGGTCAACCCTAATTATCTTCTATTTATTTCCAGCCTAAACCTTGTGTATTTCATTCTCCAGCTCCCTTTCTGCCTAAATGTACTTATGACCTCAAAAAGTAGATAAAAAAGGTCCAACAAATTGTCATATGAACAGATGGTGTTTGTTTAGAGGTCAGACAGCTTCCTCTTCTTAGGATCAGTGAACAAATCTTGCCCTGTCCTGTGCAGTGTCATTGCAGTCCACCTAAAAGTGTTAGATACCCAAACCACCTGAAACTGAAAAGACTAATATCAACAGTGAAATTTAAAATACTGAAAAACGGGACTAACATGTGTAAACATTTCAGAGAAACCCCAGTATTACAGTGCCAGGTATTTTAAACAGCAAACAAGGCAAGATTACAGACCTTTGTGTTTAGTCAAATACTCTTATCAGCATCACTCTGCATGGGTCACTTCAGAGCTGACATAATAAATCACAAGACAGATGTCACAAGGTAGTATTAGTGTTTTACCATAGCTAACTTATTACTGTCCTAATATCGTAGTTCTAAATGTAATTTGAGCATTTTATTTGGTTTCCCCGACTGTGTGGGATTTTCCCTGCTGATTTTGCACTCTGCACATGACTTAACTACCCTGTGATGAATTGGTGTTCCATGCAAGCTTAATTTCTGCCTTGCGACTGATGCTGCTGGGGTAGGTGCAACATCTATGGCCATGAAGATTTTGTGTTTAGAAATGCATCCCCTTTGCTGTCACGGGAATCCAGGGATGTTGCACACTGTGTTGTCACTTTCAGGAAGTATACAGTATAAGGACACTATGTGCTCCTCTTGGTATGCAAGATTTTGGATTCCCAAAACAAAACCATTATTTGCAGTGTTACGAGTTGCCTCTCTAAAAAATATTTAGTGCAAAAATTTTTTTCTTTATGTTCTTTTCTACTTAAACTTTGATTTAGATATTGGGCTTAGTTGTCTTTTGATTTTGACCTCAGGTATTCCTGATGATTTTGGCTTTACTATCTCCTGGTCTTTCCTAAAATCTCCTTGCCAAACACTCTGACCTTGGCATCACTGGGAACTGCTTTCAGGCGATTTGAGTTCTACAGATCCTACCATGTCTCCAAGCAAGGAGAGATGTCAAGGGTACACCAGAAAGACAGCTGGGCCCACTCCACTCATCTCTATGCACAACTACACACTAGGATTTATCATCCATTCCCATGGTTGCTCAAATTAGTGCTATGCTGACTCAGCTCTACCAGTCATTCCCTCCAGAGGAGCACACGGTATCAGCTAGAATCTGTGCATATCTCATAGATATTGCAACCTGGATGGAGGGGCAACATCTATAGCTCAGGCTGGCAATGATGAATCACCTTTTATCTATGGCATCTGTCTATTCAACATCCCACCTCTGTTCAGCTTGTCTCATTATTTCTTACACCTACCAAGTCAGTAAGCAACCTTGGGGTGGTGATCGATGACCAGCTATCCTTTCTCTTGATCTTACAGATTCCCTCCATACAACATCCACAAGATCAGACTATATCTGACAGAAATTCCAGCACAATTTCTGGTCCAGGCTTTATTCTTGACACGTCTGGACTACTGTAACTCTCTGCAGGCAGGTGTACTAGGATGTGTTACCAAACTGATGTGATGATTCAGAATGTGGTGGCTCATCTAGTGTTCAGCCAGCTGAGTAAGGCAGATGTCACTCCTCTTTTCCGATCACTACTTTGGCTCCATGTAACCACACGTATGAAGTTAAAATCCTCTATAGCTGCCTACAGACTAGTCGGTGGTTCTGCACCTATGAGGCATACCATATATGTAAGGTTCTGTGCTACTTCTCACTCGCTCAGCTCTGCTGATGAACTGTGCCTGGTGAAGCCACCTCTGTTTGGCATCAAATTTCAATCCAGGTTCTTTTTGTGTGTAACTTCTGGCTGCTGGAACAAGCTGCCCACCTCCATTTGAACTGCTGACTCCCTCAATGTCTTTAAGAAGTGTTTGAAGACCCTCTGATTCTGTGTATTTCTGTCTAACTTTGATAGGTTCTAATACATAGGAAGGTGTAACTAGGTTGCATTTTGTTTAGCACTCTTTACTTGATGGTGGTCAATTTTGTAGCCTTGTTACATAACACTACTTTCAAAACAGTCTTCAGGTTGATGTTACTCGATTATGTTTGACCTCTTTTGTAGGTTGCATGGGATAAAGCATCTGATAAGCAAATAAATGTAAATGTAAACAAACGTAAGCAGAACAAACTGTCTTTTTCAAGAATTATACCTGCATTTTGTCACATTGGTAGTACCAGTGGTGCTGCACTTAGGCCGAGGAGCTCTGGTTGAATGTTATTCTTAGCAGCACTGTGTCCTGAGGATCTGGTGAAGCCCCTGCTCTGTGGGTCACAGAAACACCACAAGTGTGGCTTAGAGGCTAAAGCATTGAATTAGAAGCTAAGCAGCTGCTTGTTCATTCTTTTCTTTCCCAGCACTCTTTATAAATTTCATAATCACATGGCATAGTGTTCACTGCAGAAAGATGCTACATAAATGTTTTTCATAGAATGTAAAGTCCTTAAAATGTAGTAACGTTTACATGTCCATCACAGATTTCCTGACTTTATCCTACTGATCTCCTATGTCTCTGAACATTTTTTGACAGCTTCCATTAAGAGAATGTGGTCACATGTCTGGGGACATGCTGTGTACAACAAAGGGCATTAACCACTTGGCCCTTGCACCATGTCACTCTTCTCTTGACAGCACCGAAAGCTCAGCTGGAAATTCTATTATGGCTGCAGGTTTTCATTCCAGCCACTTTCTTCATTAGTAACTGATTAGCTGAAAACTGATTACAGTGCCTATAGCAAGTATTCACCCCATTGTAAGTTTTCACATTTTATTGTTATACAACACTGAATCACAGTGGATTGATTTGGGAGTTTTTGAGATTGAACAACCAAAATAAACTCTTTAATGTCAAAGTGAAAACATCTCTGTAAACTGAACTAAAATAATAACAAATATAAAACACATAGTTAACTGATCTTTCAAGTCATTATTTAGTAGCTGAACATTTGGCAGCCATGACAGCCTTCAGTCTGTGTCCACAGGTCTCTCTCTCTGCATCAGCGTTGCACATCTGAGCACTGCCATTTTCCCTTATTCTTCTCTGCAAAGTTCTGTCAGGTTGCATGGGGATTGTAAGTGAACAGCCTTCTTCAAGTCACGTCACACATTGTCAATTGGATTGAGATCTGGACTCTGACTTGGCCATTCCAGAACAATAACAGTGTTATTTTGAAGCCATTCCTGTGTAGCTCTGGATTTATGTTTGGTTTATCATCTTACTGGAAAATAAAACTTTTCCCTAGGTGCAGGTTTCTTTCAAGTTTTCTTCCAGGGCCTCCTTGTATTTTGCTGTGCTCAATTTATCTTCTACCTTGTTGATCCTTCAGAGCTCTCACAGGTCTTTTGATGACCCCTCTGACTCATCTTCTTCTTGCACGATCACTTGTTTTTTTTTTAATCCCTTGCATTGGCAGATTTACCGCTGTGCCATACGCTTTCCAATTCTTAATGACTGATTTAACTGACCTCCCAGGCACATTCAGTAACTTAGATATTTTCTTGTCTCCATCACCTGACTTGTGCTTTACATGGAGCTGCTTGGAGTGTTCTTTTTGTCTTCGTTGTGTAGGTTAGGCCACCATAATGACCCATCATAATACAGGAGTATTTAGACTGCAATCAATTGAAAGGTGGTCTCCACTGAACAAATTCTGTCAATTCTCAAACCAGTTGGCTGCAACAGGGCTGAGTTAGGTATGTCACATTATAGGAGTGAATACTTTTGTGATGAATTATTTTGTGTTTTATATTTGTAATTTCGCCGAGATCTATTTTCACTTTGACGTTAAAGAGTATTTTTCCTTTTGATTAGTGTCAGAAAAACCAAAATTAAATGTATTGTGATTCAATGTTGTTTAAGAATAAAATGTGAAACATTTTAGGAAGGTGAATACTTTTGTATAGGCATTGTAGCTGCTAAAGACAAATGTTTCTTCTTCTTGATGTTAATTAATATGTGTTTTAAGATGCAGAACTTTAAGTTGTTTCTTTTTTCTTAATCAGAAGGCAGACAATAATGAGAAGTAAACCAAAGTATGTGATGAAACTGACTTCATTTTGACTTATGCATCCATTGCACAACATCTGTTTTAATAAGGCAAAATAGAAGATCTGAGAAATATTGGTCTGGTCTGGTCTGGTCTGGACTCATACACAAAATAGTTTGATGGTGCTATTAACAAAAAAATCAACAGTTTCCTAAAGCAAGTGTTCTGAATCTTAAAAGGCAAGCCAATTCAAATTAATGTAAAAGAAGTCTGTTCCATTAGCAGCAGCAATTGGTTGCTAATTAATAAGAGAATAGTTGGAATGAAAATCTACAACCACTGCCTCCCTCCAGGACCCTACCGTAATTGTCTCAGTGCTCCAGCATCATAGGTTCAAAACCATTTCTGTTAACAGTCTATGAGAAGATTGCACATTTCCACCATGTCTCCTGGCATTCCAGTTTCCTCTTACATCTGAAAAAAGTGTGTTTTTGGCTGAATGGTGACTGTAATTTGGCTCAGAGTGGATGTGTGTGTGAGTGTGCCTTGTGACACACTTGCACCCCATCTGAAGTTCTCATTGCTGCCTTCTGTAAGTTTATATTTAAATAAATGAATCGAGAACCTGAATGAATGGTTTGAGTACGTATGTGTGTTTTTCCATTATCCTCCCACATCCTGAGGATGTGTCAGTTAGGTTTAGTGACAATGATAAGTTGATCTTTAGTGAGTCACTTAATGGAATCCTTGAAGCATCTGTTTCTTTGCCAAGATGGCCAAAGTTTCCATTGTTTTAAGCAGCAGGCGACTATAAGGACCTGAAGGGGAGGACCCCCGGTGTATGAAGTGGACATACCACAGTTGGAAAGTCATGGAACACAGCAAGGTTGACATGAGGAGCAGGTAGATGACTCCCAGGTGGTTGAGAAGAAGGTGAGATGGAGGGACCAAAAAAATTGGTGGGTCAACAGGATTTAGTAGACATGGTGCAAAAGAACCAGGAGATGGAGGAGGACCTGTGGTGAAGGTGTTCCAGGAAGAACAGGAACCAGAAGGCTGCTCAGGAAGCATAATAGGTGGAGAAAGTCCTTCCTTTCTATTAGGAGGTCTTGAAAATGGTGTAAGAAGTGTCCGACTAGGTGCAGGTGGGCTTGGTGGACCTTGAAATCTTGAGAATGGTTGGGATTGCCTTTGTGACAAAATAAGTTTTGGGAGTCTTTCCACACCAGGGCCAGGTACACCTTGAATGATCAAACTTACTTGATCTCGTTTTAACTTATGTATCTATCGTATAATATCTTCTTTAATTATTCCTTTAATTATTCCTTTATCAACAAATAGCTCATTTTATTTTGTAGTCTCTCTATTATATAAAAAAAATCCTGCAATGAAACAAGACTTTTTTGATAAGACTTTTGACATGAAGTCACGCCTTCCTCTCAACCATATTCAAACATGCACGTGGTCCACTCACTTCTTATTCATGTGAATGCTTTTATCAGACACAGTTCCTGCTCTCTCAGCTCTTATAAATTTTTATGTTTTCCTCACTTTAAGTTCCCAATTAAAGAAAACGTATTATGTCCAAATCTTATTGATGAATTTCATCCCAAAGGGATATCAACAGAAGAAATGAGTACACAGGCAATCCTAGCACCAAGAAAGGATGAAGTCAAACGAATTAACATGAAAATTGTCGATCGGTTACATGGCAAATTGGTTAAAAGCATATCAATAGATGCCTGAAACAAGCAGGGGGCATAGCCCCCTACTATATTAATAATGTATATACTTACTGTATATATAACAATATGTATTTTAAGGTCCACCATGGCACTGATCCTAGATCAGGAGTGGAGGAGTATAGTTGTTATCAAAGCAGTTGTGAGCAGAGATGAGGGGGTTGAGATGGAGAGTAGTGTAAGGGGCAAAGAGAGACAGACAGCACAGTTAGAACCCTGATCCAAGGCTAAAAAGGTTGTTCTGTGATCCAAAGGCCTCCAAGTTTAAGTTCTGCTGCTGTTTAAGGAAACTAATAAAAGGTAGTTGTGTGTCGCCCTGTGCAGGAACACTAAGGTAGGACTACTGCAGGGAAGGGTTTAGAAAGTGGTCAGAGCTGTGCAGCAGGCCTTCTGAATATGGCAAGAAATCCTTAGTTGTCCTATCTCTATGTAAGAGACTGGCATTGAAAAAGATTATGGTCAACTGCTGGGTTTCCTCATTATGTTGACATAATGAGATAAGTGAGGTGATATGTTAGATGACACCCTGTGCTACTGCCTTTTTATCTGACAGAGGTTTGTTGATCATTTACCTCATGGTAAATCTGCAAAGGGCATGACAATGGGATTTTTAAGGCATGATGAGGTGGAGCAAAACATTGCAGTCCTTGAAAGTTAGTCCTCACTGTTCCTGCACACCCAGACATGCATACACACGTTTTGGTTGTCTGTTTGCTGTTGCCTTCTAAAGCCTGGATACAGACATGTTCTTTGTCATTCTGGTTATAGCCATTCTGCAAACACCTCCCTTAGAATTTTCTTCCATTGATGTTGCAGATTAGTGCTCTATTGCAGCGCCATCTCTGTACTGGGTGTGTCTCCTTTCATGAGGAGCTAGCCCCAGGCTCTGTATCGGCACAGGCAATGGCAGCAGCACTTTGTTTGAGCAGACCTGCTTTACAGTTCATTATCATTTAATACACTTTGAGCAGAGTGCCAGACATTACATGCATACTACAGTGTCCTGTAAGACATGGCCACTCTGTTCAGGGTTGGTTCCTGGCTTGTGCCTTCTGTAGCTCCTCATGCCACTGTAAAGAGATAAAGCAGGCTATGTGAACTGGCGGTTTTAAATTGGACTGGTCTGAATCAGTGTGGATATGTGTGCGTCATTGTGCTTTGTAACTGACTGTCACCTGATGCTTACTGGGGAGGCTCCATCTGCTCATGTCCCAGGATTAGGCAGATTCAGGCAGTAAATGGATGAATCAGAATGCTGCACTACACTCTGTTCTAATTTACCCTTTCTGGTATCAATCTAATCTAATATAAAATCAGCTGAATCATCACAGAAGGGCCATGAGAAACTACAGGCTTGTGAACATGTGTGACAGATGAAGTTTAATATACGAAAATGTAAAATATTACAAATCAAAAGTAAAAATTTTACATTTGAATACAGTAGAAGGTTTAAACCTTGAAAATGCAATTAATGAGAAGGACCTAGAAGCTGCAGTGGACCTTTGACTGCCCACCCTTGAACAACCACTGGAGCAGAAAAGACCATTAGGTGGGGCTCTAACAAACACAGAATTGTGGCCTGCTGTTCCTTGTGGATTCTACACATGTGCAAAATGTAAAAACTCCTCTGCTTTCTTTTCTGTAGTTTTAACTGCTTGTAATCTACAGTATGGGGTCTAGAGCGGTTCATCTGTTATGTCCAGAAATCATCTGGGTGTTGATTAGACCACATTCACTCTAGAGGTTTTACAGATTTCTTCTCCTCCTTTTGCCAAACTTCTGGTTATTTATTTATTTATTTGGAACTAAATACACCTTAGCCCCATTTCATGCCCAGTTCAGGTAGAAGCCTGCCATAGGCTGCCTAGGGTGAGGCCAATTTTAGGGGTCCAGACAGGACATGAGATCAGACTTGGCCATTTGTGTGGGTTTTTGTTGGCCTGCTCCCTTTGTCATGGTTTGTTGTGGCAGAAACATGACAGGTATAAATAACTATAGGATCTGCATGAAAATCATAAAGC
This sequence comes from Polypterus bichir lapradei, assembly GCA_026402145.1. Taxonomy (NCBI): domain Eukaryota; kingdom Metazoa; phylum Chordata; class Cladistia; order Polypteriformes; family Polypteridae; genus Polypterus; species Polypterus bichir. The sequence continues at coordinate 40,779,744 of JANRMT010062822.1, forward strand.
AGTCCCATCACTGATTTTTTGACTGAAATGTGTTAAGTGGTAACTTTACAGCAACTGTTGATCATGTAGTATTTGTGTCTGGCAAACACCAAAACCAGAAATATATAACAAATTGACTTACTCTTATCTAACAATTGTAAAACAATAATAAAAGATATGGTTCCATTTACAGAGATTGGCCTAGATTCTGTATGCCAACTCTTATTTCCTGGTAATGTTCCAGGCTTCAGCAGAAAGGAACAAATGCCAAACTTAATTACCTCACAAATGAACTCTTCTGAGGATGTGTACAAATCAAAGCAGAGCAGGGACTTTGAGCCTGAATGCTAGTGACATGTCATCGTGGCACTGATTGGTGACAAGATAACCTCAAAGTTGCATGGATGGATGAAACAAAAAACCTCTGCATTGAAGAGGAAGGTTTGGATGAGAAGGCTTTATTTTGAAGACACTGTATTTAGGCTCCATGCGGAGATCTTTTCAGTCACTGAGCACCTCATAATCCTTCTGTTTTTCTAAGTGGTTTTTCAATGATAGTGGTAGAGAAAAGTCAAGCAAAATTACACCTTTTGTTGGCTAACTAAAAAGATTACAATATGCAAGCTTTTGAGGTAACTCAGGCCCCTTCTTCAGGCAAATGTAAATTGGACTATATAATGTACTAGTGAGACCACATCTGGAGTAGTGCATGCAATTTTGTTCACCACGCTATAAAAAAGACATAGCAGCAGTTGGAAGTTGTGCAAAGAAGATCACTCAAGTGAATCCCAGGACTTAAGGACATGACCTACTCCAACAGACTCTTAGAATTAAACCCATTTACTCTCGAGCAGAGGAGACTGTGTGGAAACCTAATCAAGGTGTTTAAAATCCTTGATAAAGTAGACCCAGCAGAATTCTTTCAGCTTAAAAGTTAATCAAGTACTCAAGAATGCTTGTGGAAATTAATTGGAAGTGCGTATGTATCTGAAGCCAGTAAGCACTTCTTTACACAAAGAGTTGTGTGACTCTGAAACAAACTACCAAGACATGGAGTTGAAGCAGAAACTTTGACAACCTTCAAGAAGAATCTGGATGAGATATTGAGACAGCTTAGCTATTAGCTAAACAAAGAGGCTTGATGAACTGAATGGTCTCCTCTCATTTGTCAAATATCTTATGTTCTTGTTCAAATCAAATTATATTTGTCACAATACACACAGTACAATACATAGTGAAATATGTAGTTGCTGAACTCCAGGACTGCATTAGAAAAAAAATGATAAAAGGAAATAAATAGTATATACTCAAGTCTATAAATGAATATCAATATGAACAATGACTTCTTTATATTAATATTACCAAAAGATATAATATAAAATGAAAATTTATATATATAAATGAAAGATGTGTGTGTGTGTGTGTGTTTGTGTGTGTGTATGGAGCAGTCCTCTCTGCTCACCCTCAGTCACAGCTACAGGAGTTGATGTGAATTCTGCAGAAGATGTAGAAGATTATACAAGTGTGACTTGCACTTGGACTTGCACTTTTACATTTTTCGGTGCTTGCATGCACCTCACTTCTCATTCAACCCAAGCAGGCAAACTCAACAAGCTATCATACATTTGCTTGAAACAGGTTCCAACCTGTCCTGCTCAGTATGTGCCACAGCTGCACTCAACTACATGTCCGTCTCGGACAAAATACAACCTGTCTCAGCACACTTAGCTGATGCCTCAGCAAGGTCACTAATATACTAAAACTGCTAGGAAGTCTTCAGGTTGTTTTTTTGTCCCAAAGACAACACGCAGCAAGTAACTTAATAAAGGTGGAATCCCATTATAACAAAACTCCCGGGACCATAAAAATATTTTGTTATAACAGAAATTTTGTTATAATGAATATGGGGAAAATATGTATAGTATTGTGACCTGGGCCACCACTATGTCAAATGGGAGCGGCGCAGGTACTGGTCCATAGCTGCTCTGCTGCTTCTGGTAAACAGTAAGCCAAGGGCAAAGCAATTGGTTGTCCTCTGCCGGATCAGGCTTACTGCGTACACACAATGTTTAACATTTAAAACAGGGCTTTGATCTGCTCTTCCTCACACTCTCCTGATCTGCCTTCTCCATCGTATCTCCCACAGCTGTGATTCCGAGCCACTTGTGTTCTTCTAATCTGAAGATGGGAGCTAAAGCGGGATGATCTCTCTTGATGTCATGTAGTTTTCTTATGGGTGGCACCATTTTCAGGGATATTAGTTCATGGTTACTGTATGATTACTAGGTAAGGTCAACCAGACGTTTGCGGCATGTGACATCACTGGTTCAAAGGTATTGTATAAAAGCCATGTGCTGCTTGTCCATGAATGGATTATCCCTAAAGGCCTGTGTACTTATTCTTTGTTTTTTTGGAATTCCTGGTTAAGAATGTTTATGCCCTCCTTTTTGATGATGATTTCAAATTTGGTTCTAGTTAGATGTTCCTTTTTGTTTTTGGTTATCAAACTTTCCTGCACCATTTTTTGACTACACCTGCGTGTCCTGCCAAAGGTTAGGAGAGTATTATGTTGTTATCTTATGTTGCTGAAAGAAATTGAAGTAGGGCAAGAGAGAGCTTCTGCAGGTGGTAACAGGTTACAGTAATTGATGTGTTGCTGTATATTACTAAAACCGTTAGAATAATTTCAAAAATGGACAGCAAGGTGGTGCAGTGATAGCGCTGCTGCCTCGCAGTAAGAAGACCTGGGTTCGCTTCCCAGGTCCTCCCTGCGTGGAGTTTGCATGTTCTCCCCGTGTCTGCATGGGTTTCCTCCCACAGTCCAAAGACATGCAGATTAGGTGCATTGGCGATCCTAAATTGTCCCTAGTGTGTGCTTGGTGTGTGGGTGTGTGTGTGTGTGTGTGTGCCCTGCGGTGGGCTGGCGCCCGGCCCGGGGCTTTGTTCCTGCCTTGCGCCCTGTGTTGGCTGGGATTGGCTCCAGCAGACCCCCGTGACCCTGTAGTTAGGATATAGCAGGTTGGATAATGGATGGATGGATATTTAATGACTCTAATGACTCTAGCATGTCATTTAAAGCGCATATTACTAAGCTGTCCAAAACATGTTTCTTCCATCTTAGCCAGATCCATGATAGATATAATTTGATACTAACCCTCACCTATTCTGTTTCTCTTCTCGGTACTCAAATGTGGCACTTGGTGCCATCGCCCACCTGCCCAGTTTTTTTGTCTGCCTATGGTAAAGTCATCCCTGATGGAGGATCGCAGGAATCATGGGAAAAAGGGGTCCTTTCATCGGATTGGCTGGCCCAGCACTGTTTCAGCCATGGAATGGCCAAATGGGGGAGGCAGCTTGATGGATGAGGTCTCCAGGACTCTAAACAAATCCAAATCATATAATGTGATATCATCAATTGTTAAATTCTGCTACGTACTTCTAAAATTTTTATTTTTATGCTGTATTGAGGATTTGTTCTGTTCTGTGTATTGTATTGTATTGTATTGAACCCCTTCTTTTGACACCCACTGCACGCCCTACCTACCTAGAAAGGGGTCTCTCTTTGAACTGCCTTTCCCAAGGTTTCTTCCATTTTTCCCTACAAGGTTTTTTTGGGAGTTTTTTCTTGTTTTCTTAGAGAGTCAAGGCTGGGGGGCTGTGGGGGGCTGTCAAGAGGCAGGGCCTGTTAAAGCCCATTGTGGCACTTCCTGTGTGATTTTGAGCTATACAAAAATAAACTGTATTGTATTGTATTGTATAATTTCAAAAATATTAAGCCAGAAAAATACATTTAAGTTGATGGTGAGCTTCAGAATAATCACTCATAAATAAGTATACACTGGATGTTGTTAATATTCATTGATCGTTTCCAGCATATTCCAATAAGATTTTGGTTTGCTCGAATGGTAATTTATTCATTAAAAAGAAAGTCATGCAATACTCTGTAAGCCTAAGTCTTTCAGCTAGTGGAGGTTGAACGTGACCATTGTTAGGTTTTCTGTGTCACATAATCTCCTGTACACGTACTTATACTGTTTTCATGTCAACTGCCTTTTAGGTGAGCCCTTAGATAACCCAAGTTTCACGCCTCAAGTGTCATGACCTGATTTTTGTCAGTGATGGCTGGCACATACAATAATTGGCTATTTCAACTTGCATAGACAGAATTGTACTGACTCATACCTTGAGATCTGCCTTGGCATCTCAGACTTGCACTTTAGGACAAAGACCCTACCTTGCTGTCCCTCAAAAGTATTTTACCATTTCATGTACAATAATTCTGTTTTCTCCAAGAAAGTAGAGTTGACATTAGTCTTTAAATTTCATTGTAAGAAATTGCTGTGCTGCTGCGAAAATTAATACTTGCCTGCTTGGAGGATGTCAGAGTTTTGAGGGGATGTCAAACTTGATGATTGCAGTTGCTGATGTCATCACCTGAGTATATCATATTACATGATTAGAAATTGCTGGGCCTGACAAATTAAAAGACTGTATGAGAACCTTCCTGCGCAGTTTTACATTTCCAAAATATTGCGAGCTAAATCCTTTTTCTGACAGCTGATAACATGCTACCTGACAGAGGCAGTGCCCTTGCGAAGCTTTTGCCTTTCCGCTCTGTTATCCTTTTTTCCATTGGAATGTAAAACATGACACATGAGGCTGACAAGCTTCTCTTCTATTTGTGAGGTTAGGATTAGGGTTAGGAGTAAGTTACTGACACACACAGCCTTGGGACATGAAAGTAGGAAAACAGCCTAGCTAAAGAAATACCTACACAGATACTATACAGGTGGCTGCATTCAAATTTTGAATATGTGGTCCATGAGGCTATAGTGCCTCCAAAATGTTTTAAAAGTATATCAATGTGGCGTTGCAAAACAGAATGAAAGTGGCTGGCTTTTAACTCTGGATAAAAAGCTTGACTGTAAAGGAATTAGGACACTGGCCCTCGTGAGTGCCATACAGGAAGGACTGGCACCAAACCCAGATGGAAGATGATTCCCTGCTGAAAAGGGAGGCCATAAAGGAAGAGCAGAGATGGACTGGTATGCCTTCCATGTTGTGGGCTAGTAACTTTCCTGGAAGGGAGGTCTGGCTGGAGGAACTGAAGTTGTCTGCTGACTGAGGTTACGTGTTCCCCCGGTACACATGGTGGCAGCATCCCACTGCCTGATCTCCCATACAGATACCACAGGACAGGCTTGGAATTGCATTTCTGTTGGACAACCCCTGGGTCTGCTGGGAGCTGCAGGCACTCTTTAAGAGGTTTTTACCTGACCAGGAAGTGCTTTTGATGTGCAATGCTGTGGCTTGTAACTACTCCAATGGCCAGCATAAAAGAGGAGGAGGTGGATGAGGCTAGGTGGGAGGTTTAGAAGAAGAAGGAAAATCTGCTACTATATTGTGCTGCCTTCAAAACAGAAATTGAGGGCCTTTTGAGGTATTGTTGTGAATAAAACACCCTGTATTTGAATCCAGGGTGGTATTGTGTAATTGTGTCTCAGGGTTTGGTGAGCTGCTCAATACTATGGTGGTCATATCCTGCAGAGACACTCATCTTTGTATTGATTGACTGCTCAGAGAAAGCCAGATAGTCATCTTTCCTAAGTCTGTTGGAGTATGATTTTTCTGGGGGATTATCATCATCCTGAATTTTTCATCTTCATCTTAACATGACCTGTATATCTGTATCTTTGTGCGTGTTGACATTTTGTATTGATAGTTTTGTAATTGCTGACATATGTTTAGTACTGTGAGCCATCATACAGGTATATACACAGTATACCGTGTACAGTTAATGGCTGTTGGTTTTAAAATTACAATAATAATATAGGCAATATTCTTAGGTGTTGCTGCATTATAAAATTACTCTAACCATTTTAAACACCTGTAGTCCCCATGGTAGTGACCTGTATTTTAAGTTGACTCTTAACAATGTCTGCAATCCTCTACAGGTCCTGTGTGTAATGAATATCTCTTTACAGCACCTTGAAAAATACCAAAGCTATAGCAACACCATTAGCCTCCTGTGAAGTGATGAGACATACACAATATAATTCTCATTCCCCACAGGAATACAGTTAAGAGGAAATTTAATAAACTCCGAAAGGGCAGCAGCATTAAGGTTTACTGCTCAATTATATTTCCAAAGAGATTGACAATGATGGCACCGAGATGGGAGAAGAAAGTAAAGGCTATTTAAAGGGGAATGGATCTGAGAATTTCATTATACAGTTATTAATCGTCTGAATGTGATATCTGGGGCACATCACTCCTATTAGAAAGGTTTAGGGAGAGAAGCTTATTGAACTTTTAGCAATGACCAGTCAGTGTGAAGGGGTAGCTGATTTCTCATTAAATGAAAAAGAGTAACACACTTAATCTTTCAACATGAAAAATCAACAAAATATTATAAACATCTAGAAATTTCACAAACATTTATTTAAATTTACATTTATTTACTTAAAAGACACTTTAGTGCATGGTAATGTGTCCAGAGTGTCTAAGAAAAAGAGGTCACCATAATCAAGTAAAATCAGCCTGGTTGCCTGTTTGGGAATAAGACTTACAGGACAAGGTCACTAAACTGACTACCACAAGTGAAGAGCTCAAAACAAAATATAAGTGGCTTACAATTTCCGGATTTAAAAAACTTAACAGCTTTCACTTAGGCAGAAATTCACCAAACGCTTCTTGAAGAGATTGAGGGAGTCAGAGTTTTGAATAGACGTGGGCAACACATTCCACTAGCTAAGAGCTACACATGGAAAGAGTCTGGACTGAGATTTGAAACTGTCACCAGATGGCATTCATCAGCAAATCAGATGGTCAAGAAGGAGAATAGGACCTTACAAGTGCCTCATATATAGGTGCAGAGCCACTGACTATTCTGTAGGCAAGCATTAAGGATTTGAACTTCATATGTGCTGCTACAGGAAGACAGTGTAGTGATCTGAAGAGAGAAGTGAAATGTGCCTGCCTTGGCTAGTTGAACACCAGACATGCCATTTCATACTGAATCACCTGTAGCTTCTTGGTTACACATGCCGGTACTTCTCCCAGCAGAAAGTTGCAGCAGTCCAGCCATGACAAGACCGTATCCTGGACCAAGAGGTATGCTGCATATTCAGATATAGCATGATCTTGTGGATATTGGACAGCGTAAATTGCAAGACCAAAAGACCATAGCAACATGGTCCTTGAAAGACAACTAGTCATCAATCACCACCCTAAGGTTCCATGCTGACTTGTTAGGTGCTAGTGATAATGAACCAAGCTGAAAAGAGATGGAGTGCTGAATCGACAAACAAGAAGAGACCCTTCAAACTATCAAGCTTGTTTGTTGAGCTAACATCTAAGCTGTTTCAGTATCTCATCCATATTCTTCTTAAAGGTTCTCAAGGCTTCCAGCTCAACTACTTGTCTTGGTAGTTTGTTCCAGATTCCCATAACTCTTTGAGTAAAGAATTGCTCCCTGGCTTCGGTCTTAAATGCACTTCCTATATATTTGAGTGGCATCCTTGTGTATGTGGTTCAGAAAGAATTGTTAAATGAATATATTTGGTTGTATCCCTGTCCTAGTCATTTTTTCATAACTGGCAAGGAGAGAGAAATATATTAAAAGTAAAAATACCCCCCCCAATAACCTAACCACATGGTAGATTTCAGGCATATCACCCACTGTCACCCAACTCACTTTGGTGGAACAGGAGATACTTGCTCTGATGCTCCATACACAATGCTGATGTTTACTGCCCCATACCAACAGTTTCCTATTTTCAGTAGTAGTTGAAGCACTGCCAGTATATGTGCCACCTGGGCATCCTATATCCCAACTCCTGTCCTGCACTGAATAAGTACTGTTGTATCTATCTGTTTATCTATTATATAGCACATTTCATATTAATCTATCTATTTTGATCCATACTGACTTGATGACATTAAGCAGTTTTCCGTCACTTTCACATTGTTGACCTCCTGTTCCGCATTATTTCAATAATGCTCTGTTGGATTGAGATCTGGAGACTGTGAAACCATTTGAGTAAACAGACATGCTGAGATAATGCGTGTTTTGCAACATGCTACATTATCCTGCTGCAAGCTTCTATTTTATAAAGGGTAAAACTTTGAAAATAAAGAGATACATATAGACAGAAACAACACTTAGATATACTGCACAATTCAAATGCCATTTATTTAATAGGAAGACACCTAATGTGTGCGAAGAAAACATCCTCCACTATTCCACCACCACCAACAGCCTGGAATGTTGATACAAGTCATATGGATCAGTATATTCATGTCATGCCGTGGAATTCTGACCTGACTACCTGCATAGCACAGCAGAGATCAGGATTCATCAAGCTGGGTGACATTTTCTATTCTGCAGTTGTCAAGTTTTTGTGATCACTTGCCCCCAGTGGCCTCATCTTCCTTTTCACAGCTAACAGGAGTGGAACCCACCATGGTCTTCTAATGTTGTGCCCACCCTCTTTAATGCCTGACATGTTTTGTCCTTCTGCTCACCATGTTGTTTGGGTATTTGTAGCTATCTGTTAACTTGAATGAGTTTGGCCATTCCCTTCTGACCTGTCTTTTAAAAGATGTTTTTGTCCAGCTACTCACAGAATTTTTTTTTTGTTTAGAACACCATTGTGTATGAACTGTTGAGACCTATAGTAGGGGAGCTGTTTTTCAAATGCTGGAACTGCCATGTAACAACAATCATATGCAGCTCAAAGTCACAACATGTAACTCATTCCAATGTTAGAATACCAACCACACCTAAAACAGGCCTGCATGCTGTATATATTGAGGTACAGTCATAAATATTTTACCAAAATCACAAGTCAGAACATGAGGGTCCATGTATTTGATGTAATTAATTCAACGAGAGTAACATTATGAAGATTCACTCTTGTCTTTCATCCAGGGACACTGGCACTTTCAACGTTTTTATTAACACAAATCTCAGTTAGAGGGCAGTTCTCACTTTTACTGGAACACCTTATTAATTACATATCTGATATCTCTCATTAAAGAATATAAACTGTCAATGACTTAGAAATTCTAGTCCATCACTTTCCACCCTCATGTTTAATGGTGACAATACTGAACTGCAGCTGACATTTGGGTGTCATGGTGTTGAATTTGTTAGCACTGCTGCCTGATAGATCTACCATTCCTAGTTTGAGTTCCATGCCTGGTTGTCACCTGTGTAGAGTTGAAACATTCTCCCTGTCACTGGGTTTTTTCTCTGAGTGCTCAGGTGTCCCTCCTGTTTCTTGAAAGACATTATGGTTTAGTTGATTGATGTTTTTCAATGTTCCTTCCGAAGAGCACTGTATAAAATTACACTGACTTGAAATGAAGGAAGAGTTCCAAGCTCGGCCTTTGTCATTGTATGTGGCCTGGTGTGAGTGGGTATGCAAGTGCAAAAGGGCCCTAAGATGGACTGATTCCCCCATCAATTAACATTGTGCTTGTGTGAATTAATGTATTTTTTTGACTTTATGCTCTGTTTTTTCAACTATTCTTTGTATTGTGTATTAGGACTTTACTGCTGGACTGGCACTTTTAGGCAACTGCTTTTGTTTTTTGTGCTCTTTGGAACTTCCGTGTGCCACAGACCATGTTTTATATAATAAACCTTTTTATTCACAAAGATTCTATGTTCTCCCTCTGATTATTACCTGGGTTTATTACCTGCCCCCCCACAACTATTTCAATCATATTTGGTACATTGTGCTGAGGTACTTTCCAGTTCATAACATAACCACTGTGTCACCATGTCATCTGGATTCAGAAAACAGACGGCACAATGTCTACATTTGTAACATTTATGTAACATCTGTGGATTGTTATGGATATCATATTGCACAAAGAAGACCCTGTGCTACCTGTTTAGCACAATCCCAGCTCATTTATGGACATACTTAACTAACAAGTGGACATTTCACTTCATTTAATGTCTGAGAGAAACTTGATCTCTTAGTTAGTGGGCTCCTAGTGAGCCCACCTCAGACCTGTATGTGCACATTTCTTTCCTTTGTTCTTGTGTTGAGAGCATCTTATGTAGTAGGCTGAGACATCACAATACAACTCTGGACAAAACTGTATGAGGTAAGCAGGCCTCTCTCCACTTATTTTTATAGCATCTCTAAGGAGTTCACATCCCAGCAAAAGGGTTGCTAAGGAACAAAGACAAAGTAAGGAAAACCCAAACTGGCGAATAGAGATGACCTCCATATGCCAGTGTGGGCAGGAAGGGACAGCCAGGATGTGGCAGGCCCTGCTCATGACAATTGTGCACCAGAAGTTATTATTCCCCAAATCCCAGGGGGTCATGGGAGTTTATGGGAAGCCAGCAGTTTTTCACACAAGCAAAGAGGGGGCCCAGAAAGGCAGTCCAAGTCAAACTGGACTTAATCTTATGGGCCTTGAGTTTTATTTTATGTAGTTCATTATAAATAAATGACCACAGTATAATTATAAGTAATAGGTAACACCAGTAAGCAAATACCCGAGGAGAAAACAGGAAAAAAAGAGAGACTGAATAAATCTGATAAAATGCATGAATAATCTGCAAACTTGGAGATTAGAACTTGTTGACTTTAGGTTCTTAACTAGATTAAGCTGCTTTAATAATGGCTGAACAGATGGATGGACCTGGTTGACTTAGGCACTGGCCCCATGCCCCTGAACTAAATTAAGCTGCTTTGATGAAAGATGGATGAGTGGACTTGTTGATTTATGCTTGCTTTCACAGCTGATCATTGTGCAGTCTATTAAGCAATTAACGGAGTGCATGCTGTACTTATTGACATCGATTGTTTTGTCACAGGCCTTGTGGGCCAGTCTATTCTATTATCTTTCCCCTACAACTCTATTTAGTTTAGTTTGTAAATACATTCATTAGTACTAATAACAATCAGTCAAGAGAGAAGCAAAAGCGTCAACCAAAGCTAAAGGGAACCAAAGGGAGCACATTGAAAAACAGACTTTGGTAGACATCGCTGTGCAGTTCAATTATATATTCAAACTGCAGTAAGAATATGACAAATTCTTTTTTTCTTAATGTCATTACACACCTTGGAATTCACAATTGTTTGATTTTTGCTCAGGTGTTTTTTTCATCTTCTCTGTATATATAAAATCCTAAGCCTATGTGACGTCTTTATGTGACGTTTTTTTGTCACGCTTTAAATCAGACTTATTTTAAAACCTACATATATATGTTTGGTATCATTCTTTTCAGAATTTATCGAACTTTAATATGATGTTGTTAGATTTTCAGATTCTTATTCCGTTTTTATATTCTAAACTAAAAAATATCAAGAATTCACATCCCGCGAGACAAGACTTTGTACCAAAAGATTTAATCACGCCTGGGGCCAGAAATAAAAGCCAAAGAGTAGGACAGCTGCTATCCAGGCTTTTAAATGTTCGCAGCGCCGTGCGAGATGCAAATCACACGGCACGGCTGCAGCAGCAAGCCAACAGCTGATCGAGCAAAGAGGAGGTAAAAAAAAAAAACTAGTTTTGCATATAACCTATCCCCATTATTTTAGTTGAGCAAGTTTATCCAATAGTATTATTTCATTATATTAGACTCCTTTTTACTCTTTATATACCTAATCCCATTAAAACAACTCTGTGAATACTGAATAAAATCAAAGCTATCTGCGTCTTCATTTACAGCATACTGTATGTTTGGCAACTGTGTCAGCCATGAGAAATGTTTAACCCATTTGCCCATCTCATGAGTATCCAGAAACACTCATTTCCCCTTTGGAGGACTGCATGGAAATGACTTTTCAATACTGAACAAGTCTCAGTACCACCCACAGCACTCAAATGTCATCTCCCATCATATAAACGTGGCTTCCACGACTTCCATTACAGACCACTACTCCCATGTCCATCATGACGATGACCTCTTTTTTGCCAACCCCAAACATTCTCCCCAAATTTACATCCTAGCGTTGGTCTTAATGCTGCATTCCATTTACCTCAGAAGTCACATGTCAGAGCTGGAAATGACATCACACTCGAGTTGACTGTGTTCTAGTAAATCATTTGGAAACTCAATATGGATGCATACAGGAAAACCTTTGTTGTGTTTGCTCCATCACAATAAATAGCAGTTGATAACAACGCATTGTATTTTACACATCCAAACACTGTAGCAACATGTCCACAAATAGACGTTGGACAGTAATGAATGTACAACTGATTTAATTGCACACAAACAGACATAATTTCTAATAAACTATATAATACTACAGCTTTTACTAATGTTCACGATGTACGCTGCCATTTTGGATTGACGTCAAGATCTGGAGTCAGACAAACTCGGGCTTGACAGATCAGCCCAGAGGCTCGAAGATGGAAATCCGACTTAAGCTGAAGTTTCCGTTGAAAACTGGAATCAGGAAATTCTAATTTCCCACTTCAAATGGAACACAGAATTAGTCAACAATAAAATTCTCACCTGCTGTCACATCTGATTAAGGTCCGGAATGTGATTTTTTACTTTACCTAAACCTGAACGAATGGGGTCTCTGAGAAAGCCTCCAATGATTCCCATTCTGTTCTGGGGATAACACACTTCTGTGTACAGTAAACCCTCATTTATCGAGGTTAATCCGTTCCAGACTACCGCGATAAATGAATTTATATGATATTTATAAATCGAATATTTTCACAGTTAGAGCATAGAAAACCTGTTTACGACCTTCTAAATACGTTTTTTAACATTATTAGAGCCCTCTAGACATGAAATAACACCCTTTACTCAAAAGTTTAAACAGTGCTCCATGACAAAACAGAGATGACAGTTCTGTCTCACAATTAAAAGAATGCAAACATATCTTCCCCTTCAAAGGAGTGTGCGTCAGGAGCAGAGAATGTCAGAGAGAGAGAGAGAAAAGCAAACAATCAAAAATCAATAGGACTGTTTGGGCTTTTAAGTATGTGAAGCACCGCGATAAAGCAGCCGCAAGGAAGGGAGCAATGTGAAGGTAGTCTTTCAGTATTTTTTGGAGGAGCGCCCGTATCCTCTAGGCAAACAGCCTCTGTGCAAACAGCCCCTCTGCTCACACCCCCTCCGTCAGGAGCAGAGAATTTCAGAGAGAGTGAGAGAGACAGAGAAAAGCAAACAATCAAAAATCAATACGTGCTGTTCGGGCTTTCAAGTATGCGAAGCACCGCACGGGAAGCATATCGTATATCATTGAGGAGTTTTATTTAATACGTAATACGTGCTCTGATTGGGTGGCTTCTCAGCCATCCGGCAATAGCGTCCCTTGTATGAAATCAACTGGGTAAACAAACTAAGAAGCATGTACCATAAATTAAAAGACCCATTGTCCACAGAAATCCGTGAACCAGCGAAAAATCCGTGATATATATTTAGATATGCTTACATTTAAAATCCGCAATGGAGTGAAGCCGCAAAAGTCGATATAGCGAGGGATTACTGTAGTCCCATTTTGGACTATGTCCTCTGCAGTGGACAAGAAATCTCATGGTTTCCTAAGAGGCCTTTGTGGCATCTGTCTCTACTTCAAGGAATCGGTACGGTCTTTCTCTTTTATATGTGAATGTCCCTCTTCCTTGATTCAAAGTCTATGTGAAGAGAGAATGAAGCAACTCTGGCACCTATTAGATCTTCTGCCTTCTATTGGCGTAGGAGATCATTACTTGTATTGAGACAGACCACAAACAGTGGTGCCTTTCAATGCACATCTTCTGAAACACCTACCTGACAGCATCTGTTGCCCCTCGGGACCCAGATTGTCTGCACTGCCACTATTTAATACAAGTAAGTGTGGGTCTTTCTCTCTTACTCTGCTAGAGTGTTTCTGAGGAGTAAGTTTAGAGCTAGAACCTGGAAGGGTGTTCAAAGGTGCTGATTTTTGCTAATAGCCAAAGATCAGCTCCTGTGTAGTTAAAGATGTGAATTGTACATTTCTGTACTGTATATTGTATGTTTCTTGTTTCAGAATCAAGTCGGTTTGCATACTTAAACCAAAGCCACATATCAATAATTACATTTAAATGCTGAAGTACAGTATGCCTTCAATGATTCAGCCTTGTGCAGTTATTATCAATGGAGATCTGAACAGTGATGACACGTGGCACAGCAGACACAATTGGCATTAGTTATAATTTGCTCAGTCTACTTTCATGAACAGTTTCTGTGCATTTTTGGCACCCAGAATGCTGAATCCTGAAACGAAGCATCACCATAGTCAATTTTCCAATGAGGATTTTAACATATTCAGTTTGAACTGTGTTTCATAAATGCTAAGAAAACTTTGATACATCACTCTTGTTATGGGAAATAATAATCATCTAAGGATTATTGTGAGAAAAAAATGTGTTGATAAATGCTTGGTAAGGCATAGTAAAAAGGTGGGCGGAGATCAAAAATAAACCCAGACAGATGAGAATGAAAGGGCTGAGCAAACTACATGAGTCTGATACAAAGTGAAGACAAAAGTAAAAATCAATGGCCAAATTAGATTTTAGCTAACTACATTGATGAATTTTAGTATATAGAACTAGGGGGCTTTGCCCCCTGCTCTCTTCGCTTGCCAAGCTCTTCCCCATACCCTTCTCTCTGCCAAGCACTACACGCCATTGTGAAAAGGGGGGCTGAACCCACCCCAAGGAGACAAGGCTGCTCCTCCAAAACCCTTCTTAAACAGTGATACAATGGGAAACAATTCCTTTTTTTTTTACCTCCTCTTTGCTCGATCAGCTGCTGGCTTGCTGCTGGCTTGCTGCTGCTGCAGTGCTGCGTGATCTGCATTTTATGTGGTACTTTGATCTTTTTAAAGTCACTGCCTTGTCTCTCTTCTGCCCCAGGCATCCTCAAACACTATTTGATCTCTTTTCACTCTTCTTTTATTTCACAGAGTGTTGTGATGTGAAATTTTGCATATAAGCTGATAAATATTTTGTATGTCTTTATTTGTAATTTAGGCAAAGCAATTTAATATTAGTGTTACATTAGTGGGAAGCATTCATGTTTACTCCCCCCTTTAATGAATGGGTCTCTTTGAATTTTATGACAGAGTTGAGGGGAAGTGCTCAAACAAGTTTGGTAAATGTTTCTCTGAAGTCTCTCAACCCCCATATGAAAATCAGGCTGCCTAACTGGCAAACTTTAGCTCAACAAATGGTTTTGGGGGTTGGCAGGTGTGAAGATGTTTTCTGTTCCTCCATTGGTCTAAAGTATGGCTGTTTGGAACTGGCTTATGTCAAAAGCCTTTAAGTACTACGACGCCCTATTGGCTCTAGGGGTTGGACAGAAAACCTATAAATTTGATTACTTTACCCAGCTCTGTCTCTCTCTCTTACCAAACTGATGAATGACCATCTCACACCATGAACTAAAAAGGTCAACACAATGAAGAGCACAGCTCGGCAGCCATACTGAGACAGACATGCGGCCTGTTCTGAAGAAAGCTGACCACAAATGATGCCTTAATTAGAGACATTTTAAGTAACAAACAAGTCTGTGTGCCGCCTGAAACTACACATCATCATTTAACAGGTTGTATGGTTGCCAATATTCAAATGTACTTAGCATATTGTTATTATTTATGAATATTATCAATAATACATTATTTAAATTGTAACTTAACTCCTGCTTGTCTTTTACTAAACCTAATTGCCTGAAGTTATAAATGTAGAAGGGAAGGTGGGGAGAAGTTATATACTATAATACCTTATAAACAGTGGTAAGTCTGTGAGATTTGAGGCATTCTGACAAATGCTACATATTATTAATACAAAAGGGGAAAGTAGAGTAAAATATTACTCTACCAAGACAAAACACAGAGTAATATTTTCCGTTTGTTTGCGCTAATGTGATCTTTACTCTCATTTTCTTGAGACTTTTGAATTTTCCTATTTCCATTATCTCTAACCTGCTCTGCATGTGTATCATGGGACTTGCTTCCAAAGGTTGTAAGTATGTTGTGCCTTGTCCGTGTCACGGAATATGATAGTGTCTCTCTGTCTCTGTCTCTCTTCAAAAGATTGCTCTTCAAAAGATCACGTCTCGTCGCAAATTCTTTTTTTATAATAGAGAGATGTACTGAGGAAGGAAGACTGAATAAGCTATAGTCAGCATAGTAAGCTACAACAGATGTGATTTTACAGTGGAAGATGATAACAGAAAATCACTTCTTCATTTCTTCTTGAATGCAGAAACAAACTATGGGAAGCAATTCCTTGTAATTCAAAACCAAAATTAAAGCCAAAACATTCATATATATATACAACTATAACCCAGAATCCAAGGAATAATACAATAAAAGTATAATGATTCTTCAACACCATTGAAACTCAAGTTCCAAGCTAGTTACAGCAAAATCATGTGCAGGATTGTTAATAATGTTGAGGGTGTAGTCCATTTTGATTACAGGCCACAAAAGGCCCACATAACTTTTCAATATTATGCTGATTTGCTTTGGGTTTTGAAGTAGTCAGGTGAGGGAAAAGCGGCAATTAAATCTGTCATCCATTCCCCTTCTTCTTCTTGGCAGTACTGATGCTTACAGTTCCTGGGTTTCGAGAGCTGTTCTGGAAAGCTGTGAATGTGCAGAAGTGTCACACTGTCTTTGTTCTCCAGATCTTTCCTTCCCTAATCTGAACCTTCATGGGATGCCATTGATGCAGACATCAAGCCAGCTACAGAACAGGAAATGCACTAGAAAGACAAAATGCTTAAGGTGAGCAGTGTAGAAAAGCTTTGTGGACATTGAAACTGGGTACTTGTGTTCACAGGGATTAACCTGAACAGTAGAACTGGCCTTACAGGTATTTCTGTTTATAGTTCAAACTGTTTTGATCAACCACCATATAAATGTTTATTTTTGTGTGTGTGTAGTGATTGTGGTACTAGTATGCGCAGAGTGAAACTCCTACATGTAACACATCGCCACTCTCTTGGGCCATGATTAATAAGAATGTATTCAGACACATTGATTTATTTACTTTCATATGGAAGAGTATACAATTTATCTTAACTGATGTCCCTTTTAGTCCTGTTTCTATGTTCTAACTACCTGAATCATTGTGTATTTATAATATACAAATAATACAAATACAGTATATACTAGTGTAAAATATATTTAGATTTTTTACCACATGGAAAGTGGTTTGCTTTATGAATAGTGCTTTGTCTTGTAGCCTTTGAATGCAATTTGTGGCTAACCTTGACTTTATATGTTCAGTGTCTAGTACCAGTGTACTTCTCAACTGCTGATACGTCAAAGGAGTTTGGAGATAGAAATGCCTTTGAGTGTAACAATAGCTTCTATAAAGTTTACAAGGACACTTAAAATAGAAAATATATAGTGGTTTGACTTCAGTGTGAAATCTTTACAAAAGCCCTGCACAGTTAATCACTTTGCATGGAATCATAAACTACAGTGGTGTGAAAAACTATTTGTCCCCTTCCTGATTTCTTATTCTTTTGCATGTTTGTCACACAAAATGT
>JANRMT010062822.1:40797640-40816090 GCA_026402145.1 Polypterus bichir lapradei
ACATTTTGTGTGACAAACATGCAAAAGAATAAGAAATCAGGAAGGGGGCAAATAGTTTTTCACACCACTGTATGTGTAGGGTGGCATAGTGGCATGGTGGCTAATGCTGCTGCCCCTCAGACTCAGCATGCTGGGTTCAAAACCAGTGCACAGTCATTGTCTGTGTGAGATTTTTACATTATTCATGTGTCTTAACATCCCAAATACAAGAGACATTTAATTGGCGATGTGTGCGTGAGTGGGCCCTATGATGGACTGGCTAGTCGATGAAGTGTTCCAGTTAAATAATAAGCCCAGAATATTAATTAATTAAATTACACAATTTATGAAGAGTGCAGAACATTAAAAATATCAAATAATCCAAGAAGTCCTGCTTAGAGCAGGGGTCTGCAAAGTCGGCCCTGTGGGGCCATAGTGGCTGTAGATTTTGCCTTCTTCAGGGATTCTTTCTCTTACTTTTGTTTTGTTTTATTTTCTGTATGGTTATTTATTAGTTCTGTTCTTTCTTTACCTTGATTGTGGTATATACAATGCTTAATTCTGCTTAATTGTTTTGAGTGCTGACTGGGTCTCCCAAATTTGCCAGATTTGCTTCCATACCCTGAACACTAGTACAGAGTCCCAAACATAGCAAAATTGATGTGAGACCCCCTAAAAGGGCCACAACTTAATCAGCTTGTCCAAGGAGACTCATCCCAAATCCGGATGGTCACAAAACTGCTAAGTGCAGGCTTTTGGCCTAGGAGAACTCTGGTAAAATAATAGAAATGTCCAAGAAAATAACAAAAACTCCACAAGAGGAAGGATGACTATAAACCTCCGTCTTTGTACAAAAGGGAAAACAAAGAATCTATATAAACAATGGACTTAATAACAAAAAATAGAAAAATAATACAAGGAAAAGCTCAAAATGCAAAACTAATCATAAGGAGTTGCCTAAAAGGCAGTTCTACAGCATGCAAGTCCAAATCCATACTCCAGAAGGAAAAACCAGGAACAAAACTGCAATAAATCCAGAAAAACACAACTGCCAAAGAAAACAGTAGTACTCACAAAGAGAATATTCTTCTCATCAGGTCAAGAGTCTTAAATTCAGTTCAAAAAGACAATCCAATGTGACATGCGTTTCCTGTTTATGACATATGATTTTTCTGGAAGTATCTATACAACACCTTTGTTAAGATCGCGCTTAAAAGCCAGGTAGCAGGTTTCATTTTAAGAAGTAAACTTGTGATTCCTGTTCTGTTGTAACATTACAGCTAATAAGGCATAACATGATAGGATTACCTGTTAGCTTAGAGATGCACACAAATGTTATAACCATTTATGCGGCTGTCTCTTTTCCAGTCCCATATTTTCAGTTACATGGCCATAGGGATCTGAAGCCTATCCAGGTTAACAGCAACAAAAAAGCCCAAATATCATGGATGTGCATCACAAGGCACGTTTACATTCACACCTACAGTCACTCATGATTACATTCACAAATCAATCTGACAAACATGTCCTTGGGATGTGGGGAATGGCCCATGTAGATACCAGGACAGCATACAATCTACATATAAATGCAGTGATTGAGTAGGCATTTGTGCAGCAAACTGCCCTCCTTTACTAAATGAATGTTTGCTAAATTAAATTTTTGAGCAGTCAATACAAAATACAGAGCTGTTTTATTAGTTTATTACAGAATAACAGATATGTGTTTTTATACCATTGTTGTTTTCAAACCTTTTTAATCCAATCACCCGGTGCTATTGGAATTCCCGATTACTGTATATACTTATAAGGTGTGTGCTTATACAGTGCCTATAAAATGTATTTGCCTCCTTGGATGTTTTTACTATTTCATTACCATACAACATCAAATCATAGTGGAGCTAATTTGGCCTTATTCACATTGATCAACAGAAAAGGACTCTTTAACACAAAGTGAAAATAGATTTCTGTGAAGTGTTTCTAAATTAACTATAAATAGAAAACAGAAAATGGCCTAAGTATTCACTTATTCACATCAGTATTCAGCACATGCACCTTTGGTAGCCATGACAGTTTTCAGTCTGTGTTCACAGGTCTCTATCATCTTTGCACATCTGGACACTGCCATTTTCCTCCACTCTTCTTTGCAAAATTGCTCGAGTTCTTTCAGGCTGTATGGAGATCAGGAGTGAACAGTCAAATCCAGCAAAAAAATTCTCAACTGGATTGTGATCTGGACTTTGACTTGGCCACTCTGGGACATTCACATTGTTGTTTTGAAGCCATTCCTGTGTAGCTTTGGCTTTATGCTTAGGGTTGTTGTCTTGCTGGAAAACAAAGCTTCCCCCAAAGCATAGGTTTCTTGCACACTGCATCAGGTTTTATTTCAGGATCACATCTTGCATTGTAACTAATGCTGCCAGGACAGGCTCAAGCCCACATAGGCATGAACTGGATTTAAGGGATTCAATAGTGGATGGATGGATGGATGGATGGATGGATGGATGGATGGAAAAATATAATTTATGTCTGTAAATGTGTATGTGCATGTTGAGCCAGAAACACTTTAAAGATACAGTATACTCAGAACTGAACTCAGCTGAACTTAGAGTAGCAGAAACGATTTCTTTTGCTTATTGACTGTTTCATTTGCTGACACTCAGATGATCAAAATACAAGTCAAGTCAAGTTGGGGAGCATGCACTGGTACAGTGCGTTGCTGCACCCACTACACGTCGAAACAGCTCAGGATCCCGGTTGGCAACCCCCCAGGCAGACACGCGGTCCAGTCCTACCTTCCAGAAATGACCCTCTATCTGCCGCAGCCAGGTGTTATGTGGGTGACCCCTTGGCCTGGTCCAGCCACTTGGGTCCCCAACAATGAGGATCTTATGAGCCGGATCACCCTCTGGGAAATGTGCCACATGACCGTAGTGCCGTAACTGACGCTCCCTCACAATGCAAGTAATGTGCCTCATTCGGGACTCCATGAGCAACTGCTCATTCGACACAAAGTCAAACCAATGGTACCCAATGATTTTCCAGAGAGACACAGTGCCAAAGGAGTCCAATCTTTATCTCAGGTCACTGGATAGCATCCATGTCTCACAACCATATAGTAAGACAGGAAGCACCAGGACTCTAAACACTTGGACCTTCATCCTTTTACATAGATATTGGGAGCACCACACACCCCTTTCCAGTGACCTCATGACCCCCCATGCTCTCCCAATCTGTCTACTGACTTCACAGGAAGAGTCACCAGAGACATGAATGTCACTGCCAAGGTAAGTAAACCTCTCAACAAGGTCAACACTCCCTCTACAGACAGACACAATGTTGATGGCCGTGCCCAAGAGGTCACTAAAGGCCTGGATCTTGGTTTTTATCAGGACACTCGCAAGCCCAGACACTCAGACTCCTCACTCAGTCTCTCGAGTGCCCGGATCAGAGCCTCCATTGACTCCGCAAAGATCACAGCATCATCAGCAAAGTCAAGATCCGTGAATCTTTCTTCACCAACAGATGCCCCACAGCCTCTGGACCCCATGACCCTGCCCAACACTCAGTCCATACAAGCATTGAACAGAGTAGGAGCAAGAAAACACCCCTGATGAACTCCAGAATCAGCTGGGAAAAATGCAGAGGTCCTGCCTCCACTCTGCACTGCACTCACAGTACCAGTGCACAGGCCGGCCATGATATCCAGCAACCTCGTGGGGATCCCGAGAACCCTCAGGATGTCCCACAGGGCAGCTCGATCAACTGAGTCAAACACTTTGCGAAAATCGACAAAGGCTGCAAAGAAACTCTGCCGATATTCAAGTTTGCACTCTATGAGAACCCTCAGTGCCAGGATGCGGTCGATGGTAGACTTCTTAGGCGTAAAACTAGGCTGTTCCAGTTGCTGGTAGGTGAGCAAGTGATCACGGATCCTACTGAGGACAACCCTAGCAAGGACCTTACCTGGCACCGAGAGCAGCGTTATCCCCCTGTAGTTGCTGCAATCCAGGCGATCACCCTTCCCTTTCCAGATAGAGATGACAAGTCCTGTTTTCCAGTCAGCTGGGATGATGCCAGGCTCCCAAATGGAAGCAAAGATTGCTTGCAATGCCAGGAGGACAGCCTTACCACTAGCCTGTAGAAGTTTACCCCGGATACCACAGATCCCTGCAGCCTTTCCCCCCCCTCAGTTGGTTCACCAACTGTGCAATCTCAGTGAGCCTGGGTGCTTCACAGCTAATTGGAGGATCCCTCGCAGCCATCCTTCTCAGTTCCCGGTACAGACCAGAGTTGCCTTTGAGCCGTGCACTGCGACTCCTCTCGATGATATCCAGGGTGCCCTGTGAGATGAAACACCTCCTTCTGGGAACACCAGTAACACCAACACAACCCTCAGCAACCTTCAGGGTCTTGTCATGGAAGGTCTCCCACATTACATTAGGATCGGCAGTCGTACCCAAATCTGAAAGTGCCTCACACAAACTGCATGCAAACTCATTAGAAACAGCCTGGTCTTGGAGTCTGGCCAAGTCCAGGCTCATTTTCCTAGCAGGTGGTAACCTACTGGACCTAAGCTGGATCCTAAGAGTAGCAATAATAAGTCTATGGTCAGAATTCACAAACTGAGCACTTCTGTAGACCCTGCAGTTTTCCAAGAGCCTCCAGCGTCTGCTCACGAGGAAGTGATCGATCTCCTTCACCACACCACCAGTATTGGAGTACCAAGTCCAACGATGCGGTTCAGGGCGCTGGAACCAGGATCCAGCGATTTGCAGCCCCTGACCTTTTGCAAAGTCAAGAAACATGGAGCCACTTTCACCACGGTCACCAGACCCATGGGGACTGAGACAGTCCTCATAGCCAGCCCTGTCAGTGCCAGTGGCTGCATTGAAGTCGCCTATGACCAGAGTAGTGTCACCCTGTGGGCATCCATCGACCACCGAGTGAAGCTGCGATTAAAATGTCTCCCTCGCCGAGACATCACTCACCGTGGTCAAAGCATACACTAAGACAACAGACAAGGCACCCAGGGAGTGCTGTAATCTGAGTCCCATAATATGCTCGTTGAAAGGTGTGACATCGGACACCATCGGAAGAAGCCAATCCGCTACAGCAACAGCTATTCCCTGAATATGACAGCCATCAGACCGACCAGACCAATAAAAGGTGTATCCACCTACAGAGATCTGGCCAGTCCCCGGTCTGCGCCCTCAGAGAGTGCCGCCACTGAAATGCGGAGTTTACGCAGCTCCTCCAACAGCAGAGGAAGATGATCATCTTACCGGAGAGACAAGACGTTCCATGCGCCCACCCGTATGGGCCGCCTCAAATTGGGACCCAAGTGCTGCCGTGCAGCAGGCGACACCTCAGCACCACACCAGTTCTGATCCCCAACAGACCTGACCCTCTCCAACAGTTTCGTCTCTTCCGGGGATGGGGCTCCCGAGGGCTTTCCCCCATCCCCTTCATGATGCGAGCAGCCTTCCTATGGGCGGCTACAGCAGAGGTACTCCCGCGGAGAGCAAAAAGGAGTCCTTTCTGTAGTCTCAGGGCTTTGTGAAGTTTTTTTACGGTGGCCGGAGTGCTAATCTTGCCACCAACCCCCATGATTTCCCTGCAAGTTGGAGGACCGCTTGCAGGGTCGGATGCAGTTTAACATCAAACCCAGGACAAAATACATCAGTTGCAAATGTTTTCAAAACATTTAGAAAATATTACCTTGAAAGACATTTTATTGACATGGGTATCCTTGGTGGTTAAACACTGCTGTTAAGAGATAATAAGTGGGGCTCTATTTTCTTTAGTTTCTGCATGTTCTCTTACTGGACAGCTGTCAGCAGCTATATCCCAAAAGCTGGGTCTCTGCCTGCATTTCTTTTAAATAAAGGAAAAGACCCCTGAAATTAGCTTTATATAACACTTTGCATTGCCCTGTGGTGTGGCTGGCGCACTGCCTGGGGTTTGTTTCCTGCCTTGCGCCCTGTGTTGGCTGGGATTGGCTCCAGCAGACCCCTGTGACCCTGTAGTTAGGATATAGCGGGTTGGATAATGGATGGAACACTTTGCATTTGTTTTATGTGTTTCCTTCTGCTCCACCAATCAAACCTGACATCAGCTTACCAAAAACAGAACTCAAACCAACAGAAGGCATTTTAATAATACACAACACCCACAAATCAAGGAGCAGCTTAGGGTCCTGCCTTGTGTAGTGTAGTGTGTCCCTCCAAGTTCTCACCCACCGAGCAACAACAA
Organism: Polypterus bichir lapradei; assembly: GCA_026402145.1. NCBI lineage: Eukaryota > Metazoa > Chordata > Cladistia > Polypteriformes > Polypteridae > Polypterus > Polypterus bichir. Next base: position 40,803,872 of record JANRMT010062822.1, read on the forward strand.
CAATGTATTTCTTGTATAGCCCAAAATCACACAAGGAATGCCTCAATGGCCTTTAACAGACCCTGTTTTTTGGATAGTCCTCCAGCCTTGACTCCCTAAGAAGACAAGACCCCCCCCCCCCTCCAAAAAAAAAACCCTTCTAGGGAGAAACAAGTGGAAGAAATCTTGGGACGGCCAATTCAGAAAGAGATCCCTTTCCATTTAGGTTGGGCATGCAATGGGTGTCAAACAATGGGATAAATACAACACACGAAACCGAACACAAGTAAGCCATTGTAAAAATTTGAATTGTCTCCCACTCTCTCATTCCTCTCTTTTTTCTTTCATCATTTTCTCATTTTTACTGCTTGATGTTGTATGTTTGTTAACAGATGCAACTAAGAATCTCACTGTACTCTGTGAACCTATGATGACCTGTCTGGTAGGCTGTTGTCTGCATCCTTCCAGTGTCAAGCTCAGTGTGTACAGGTAACTGCGGACTTCTGAAAACCTGCCTTATCCTTTTAAAATTTAGCGAACATCACCTAAAGTGTGCAGAAAGTGGAGGGCCCTGAGTACTTTCCGAATCCACTGTAGCATCAAGTCAGAATGGATCAAAATCCCTATGGGATTCAGGTCTGGTACTAGATAGATAGATAGATAGATAGATAGATAGATAGATAGATAGATAGATAGATAGATAGATAGATAGTGTGGTGAGTGGCTGGGGCTGTTACCCAGCTGGGGCGTCCAGGAGGACTGGAGGAGGGCTTGTGCCTCCTCCAGACTGCGAGGGGGCGACCGCCCTGGTGGCTTTGGGGACCACGGGTACAGAGCTTGGAAGCTCAACCCTGTAGGGGCTCGTGGTCACTGCCAAGGGGAGCCCCAATGCCTTTGGAGCCCTGGACCTCAGCACTTCCGCCACATCCGGAAGTGCTGGGGGGAAGAGGACTGGGGACACCCGGAGTGCTGCCGGGTGTGCAGCCGGCACTTCCGCCACACTGGGGAGTGCTGGTGGAAGATTCCCGGGAAGCACCTGGAGCTCATCTGGGTGTGTATAAAAGGGGCCGCCTCCCTCCACTCAAGGCTGGAGTCGGGTGGAAGAGGACAGAGCTCGGGAGGAGAGGCAAGGAGGCAGCGTGAAGAGTAAGGCATTCTTGAGGGCCTAGACTTTTGAGGGTGATTGGTGCTGTGGCACTGTGTTGTGTGTGTTCACTATTGTAAATAGTTGTAAAATAAACGTGTTGTGGTGCATATAATCATGTCTACCTGTCTGTGTCCGACCTGTTCCCCCTAGCTCAAGCAGTATTATGTTTTATTCAGCTCCAATATCTCTTTCCCTACCCACAACATGCATGGAAGAACCAGAGCACCAAGAAAACCATTCATACACTACACAGACAGTCATAATTCTGGGATTTGAACTCTGGAGTTGTACCACAACAAAGCCAACCTCTGCAGAAAGCTAAACAAGAAAAATGCAATTAAAAAGAACATCTGCTAAAATTAAGAGTGCATACTTCAAAAGCACTTCTGCTCTTTATAAAGGCTATGTAAATTCAAGCTGGCAAGTGAATGAGCTATTAATCTTAATCATTAGACCGGAGTGTAGGTTAGGGAAGGCCAGATCATTTTACAGCACAAAAATGATTCCTGGAAGCCGCTGTGATGCAGCCCTGCACGGCCAGTATGAAATCCAATCATTTTTGACTTTTGACAGGGTTCTTACACAGAGCAACAAGGCGAGTTGTCCGTCAGATTAGCCTAATAGAATTTGTCAGCCAGGCTAAGAATAGAACAATTGCATTTGGCAACTATTTGACCTGTGATGCCTCTAATCCAATGTCTGAGTCTAAGCTCATTTCATCCTCAATTTGTTAATCATTGATTTCACTCATGTAGTTTCAATATCCGGGTGTAGGCAGATCATACAGACTGTGGATGAGGCTTTCTGTCTTGTAGTTTGTCACTTGCCTGTCACCTCTATTTGTCTCGTTCTATTAGAAGAGGTTCCATATATCCACATGTATAAGAAGGACCTAACAGGAACACTTTCACCTATTACTACTTGTCACTTTACAGTCTGTCCATTGCCAGACCTGCTTAATCGAGCTGCAGAATCACACATAGGGGAGGATTCAGGTCTAGTCAGAGTAACTAGCAGATTGCTGGATACGCTTGAACACACAGTCACGCTAGACCATTTTAGATTGTTCAGGCCACCTTATTCATGGGTCTTTGAAATGAAGAATGAAGATCACAGTACCTGCTGAAAAGTTAATTCCGACATTTTGAGAACATTTAAACTCCACAGAAACAGGTCAGGATTAGAACTAATCAGGCCTTAGGCTATCCAAGCAGCACTGAGTGAAAAGTAGAAAGCTTCCCAAGACACACTTAACACGCATACACACTATCACACAGGTTAATTTCATGGCAATTAATATAAATTACACATACTTGCAAGATGGGAGAAAATAAAAAAAATAAAAAACTCCATTGGCTTCCATTGGTGGTGTTCGAGCCACAGAAAAATAAACAAAAATTACATTTAGTGTTCTTACGCTCGCAAGCATTAGCTTATTAATGGACAAATCAGCCAACTTAAGAAAAGTATATAACATGTTATGTTAAAGGGAGCTCCATCTCTTTTGTCATTTAATTCCAGAATAAGCTGCCATATCCCAGGGGTGGCCTGTTTTTATTTTGTCCAGAGATTAACGGGTGAAGGCAGGTGGCGAGATGGGTCCAGCTGCTGATCTTTTTCCAGCTACATGATTCAGTAGCTTCACTTCTGGTGCTGATAACAAAGCATACTAGCTATGTTGCTTTTCACCCGATCACTTCAAGACCTGCCCAGAATTACGCTAACACAACGTAAGTTGCATTACTGAAATATTGTGCCAAGCTTTAGAAGCTAAAAAGGAGATGGGCTTCAAACTACAGTATATGTTTTAAGCTACGTCCACAATTGTGAAGATAAGATCTGGACCAAGGTTATTAAAGTTTTGCCTTTTTATATTAGTTTTTATTTCTATATTTTTTCTGACCTTACTTGGAAATTCAGTTTAGTTTTAGTTTTCCTTCATTGTGTATTTTTAGTTTTAGTTTAGTTTTTATTTCACAAAGGTATTTCTATTTTATTTTTATATATATTAGTTTCAGTTTTAGTTTTAGTAATTATGGCATGGAGCTCTTACGGAGTTACTTTTGTGTCACAATCAGATAGAACTGCACACTTAACAGATTTGGATATGAGTTTAATGTTAGTGGAAGCTTACTACACTGCCTAGTTTACTATCTGGTTTTGATTTTGTCTAATAAAAACAAACATAATCAAAACTAGACACTGAATATGAACAATTTTACACAATTTTATAATTTTTAAAATATTTTCTCATGAAAATCACAAGGGCTTAGGAAGAACAGGACTCTTAGGCTTGAGTCAGTGTGCAGAACCCACCTAGCTGTATTGAGGGAAACAAAGAACAACAAGCATGTAGTGTCAAGGTTAGGGGTGGTGAGTCTTGAATAGCCCACCATAAGAATAGTAAACCCATAATGAGCAGAGCAGGAGCAGGTAATAAGAGTATGGACAGGCACAAAACAACAGAGACAGCGTCTGAGATTAAGAAAACATGTACATTATCTAAACCTGTTTATCCAGAGTAGGATTGCAAAACTTACAAGGGTTAAAGACTAACGGCAAGAATATTCATTCAAAAACTAAAACTAAAAATATTTTAGTAAATTGTTATTTTATTTCAGTTAGTCTTTCCAGCTACTTTAATAGTTTCGTTTAGTTTTAGTTTTTAATTTTGGCTTTGTTAATTATTTTATTTCAGTTTACGAAAATGTTTTTTTAATAATAGTTTCAGTTTTGATTTTAGTTTTAGTTAACTATAATAACCTTGATCTGGACATATTAAAAACTTTTGTCTAGTATGAATTTACATCGGACAAATATGCGATTATGGGCAGCACAGTGGCGCAGTGGTAGCGCTGCTGCCTCGCAGTAAGGAGACCCGGGTTTGCTTCCGGGGTTCTCCCTACGTGGAGTTTGCACATTCTCTCTGTGTCTGCGTGGGTTTCCTCCGGGTGCTCTGGTTTCCTCCCACAGTCCAAAGACATGCAGGTTAGGTGCATTGGTGACCCTAAATTGTCCCTAGTGTGTGCTTGGTGTGTGTGTGTGTGTGTGCGTATGCCCTGCAGTGGGCTGGTGCCCTGCATGGGGATTTGTTCCTGCCTTGCACCCTATGTTGGCTGGGATTGGCCCCAGCAGACCCCCCATGACCCTGATTTAGGATATAGCGGGATGGATAATAACTGACTGACTGACAAATATGTGATTACATTCGGCTTCTTTAAAAAAAATAGAATTTCAGTAATTAGTCATTAAACTTTATTCAGGGACAGGTGAAATATGTATGTAAGCGTAATTGTGCAATGGTGTTGGACAAGTTATATAAGCGAAGGATGATTCACGAAAAGAATGAACTGACATTATGTCATCAATAGCAGGAGCGCTTATAAAAACAGTAACTTTGCACAGTCGCACGTGCTTTTTCCAACTAGTGCAGCAAAAGGCAAGCAATCCTTTCAAAGATAGCGAGCCACCTCAAAGAATCATGTAAAGAGCAGAGAATCCATTCATTGCAGCACTTGGCACCGATGCTACAATACATAATAACTTGAATCTGCTGGACATCTTACCTTGTAAAACAGCTAACATCTCTGGCTGAGCCAGCAAAACGGTGAATGCCAAACTGCTGCTTCATTCTATGGTTCTCAATTTGTTTCCTCAGCTGGAGGACCTTCTTTCTGAGAGATATGTTTTCATCAAGCATTAGGTCGACAACTGATGGATCTAGAGCCGAAACATAGTTGTGGTCCTTGAAGACTTTATTATCTTCCATCATCTTCCGTTGGTCACTTAATCCTTTTCCAAACCCCAAGTCTTGAAAGTGGAACAGAGAAATTGTTCCACTCAAACAATTCAACAGTTGCCGCCCTGTTTCAGACCTTGGTTCTCAAAAGACCTCTTTTTAAAAACTCTGCGAATTCTGGAATGGGGACTAACCGTAAAGCTCTCTCTCCAGTTAGTTACAATCCATAAAGACCAGGTGTCTGTATCGGGAGGGAAATGTATGAAAACCAAATACCTTGTTGTACATACTGGAAGCACATGTACAGCAAAGTTCAGCTGTAGAGCCATCTGTACGCTGAAACTTAAACTTCTTTTCCTCAGACATTGCATTATGGGCAACGGAAGTGAATGAGCTGGCTGAGGTTTCACCAGAAGTACGTCGGCATGTTTGTGTGCATATAATTAATTGGACTGCAGGTTTTTGTCACGTGGTTTACTTGACTTGAGTCATCTAACCTCTCCCAAGCCTAATCTTAACCACAGTGTAAGCTGCCATTATCACTGAAGTATAATATAAAGCAACAACCTCCTCAATGCAGTGGAGCTCTGGAGACCTGCAGCTAGAGTCTGTTGCAGGTGCTGAGACAGTCTGTCAGAACTGCAAGAGGGGACAAAAAACAGTGCTTGTGACAGCACCCCTATGTATCACGGGGTGGTACTGCTTACCTCGGCAGAGCCAAGGAGATGACATTCCCATTACCACATACGTTTTAAAAAAGAAAAACGTTACATGGAGTGTACTTTCATTTTGACATGACTGTATATTAAAAAAAGCAGAGACCTCAGCACTGATGTCTTAGATACACCACTTTGAACATCAGAAAACATGTCCCTCAGCATAAACCTTTGTTTCCTGTATGTAAGCCAGCTTTGCAACATACATAGCATCAGAAATATCATGGGCCCCCATGTTTCTGTGCCTCGGGCTAGTGCCCATTGTGCACTACATTAAGATGGTCCTGTGGATTTTTTGCACACTCTAAAAATTCCACATTTGAACCCATCTCCATGTATATAAAATCCAATGTCTGTATGTCTGTTTGCTTTTCACGAGAGAGCTACTTAACAGATTTAAGTTGTTTTGTTTTCTGTAATTTTTTTTAACATTCTGGTTGATTTTATGACTTCTTTCATCGCGCTAAGTATTATAGATCAGTTGCGACACTGATTTATTTGCGTAAATCCGAGAGACAGGTTGCAGGCAGGGGAGGGGGTAGAGCCCTCCTCACTCACGTGCCAGCCTCCATTCGAGTTGGTCTACCTCTCACCATGTGTTAGAGCATACCTTGCCTCCACTTAGCTATCAATACCTGTTTGTTCAGCAGACATTATCATCTACAGATTGTTAAAGAGTAACGTTTGACATTTTTGAGAGAGAGATCTCAGCTACGTGTGTTTAGAGGGTACCTGCTCATCGGCAGAGATATCACGGCCATGTGCTCTTCTCCCCACGCAGGGAACGCTCTCCCATCAGAGCTGAACATGGTCAGATACAGTGGCAACGTTGGACGTTGGAGTGTACCTACCTTCCGCTTGGCCAGTGATACCTTGCCAACTTTTTACATTTTTGGCAAAGAGATCACAGCTACATTCTCACCCCTGATAACAAAGTCAATAATATTGTATGTCAAGAGGCCCTTGGATACAAAAGCTATCAATATAAATTCGTCTCAATACAAATTATTTCATTTTTTTATTATTATTGATTTTTAAACTTTGTCCTGTTTCACTACTCACGGGTGGAGACATGGGGGACAGCTAGTGTACAATATTTGCTAATACACCTCTTTTTTCCACATGTTTTTTGATCTTTTCTCTAATAATTAATTCTATTGATTTACTTGTGATGCATGTTAAACCCAGGCACAGGGGATGCACAAACCAGTGTGTTTCTTCGTGCCAGTCCCAAGCCCGGATAAATGGGGAGGGTTACGTCAGGAAGGGCATCCGGTGTAAAATTTTGCCAAATCAACATGCGGACAACAATACAAATTTCCATACCGGAACGGTCGAGCCCCGTGTTAACGACGACCGTACTGTTAGCCAACAGGGTGCTGGCGGAAACTGGGTTACTGTTGGCTGAAGAAGAAGAGGTGGGAGATGTGTCCGGAGGCAGGAGGAGAGGAGAAAAGTAAAGAGTGGAACTGAGGGTAGGAACTTTGAATGTTGGCAGTATGACTGGTAAGAGGAGAGAGTTAGCAGATATGATGGAGAGAAGGAAGGTTGATATATTGTGCATTCAAGAGACTAAATGGAAGGGGAGTAAGGCCAGATGGATTGGAGGTGGATTCAAATTGTTCTATCATGGTGTGGATGGGAGGAAAAATGATGTAGGAGTTATTCTGAAGGAACAGCATGTCAAGAGTGTTTTGGAGGTGTAAAGAGTGTCAGACAGAGTAATGATTATGAAGCCGGAAATTGGAGGTGTGATGATGTGTGTTGTTAGTGCATATGCACCGCAAGTTGGGTGTGCAATGGTGAGAAAGAAAATTTTTGGAGCGAGTTGGATGAAGTTATGAACAGTGTACCCAAAGGACAGAAAGTGGTGATTGGAGCGGATTTCAATGGGCATGTTGGTGAAGGGAACAGTGGAGACGAGAAGGTGATGGGTAGGTATGGTGTCAAGGAGAGGAATGAAGATGGTCAGAGGATAGTGGATTTTGCCAAAAGGATGGACATGGCTGTGGTGAATACGTATTTTAAGGAGAAGGAGGAACATAGGGTTACGTACAAGAGTGGAGGAAGATGCACAGATAGATTAAATCCTATGCAGAAGAGTTTAGCTAAAGGAGATTGAAGACTGCAAAGAGGTGGCAGGGGAAAGTGTAGTTAAGTAGCATAGGATGGTGGTCTGTAGGATGACGTTGGAGATCAAGAAGAGGAAGAGAATGAGGGCAGAGTCATTAATCAAATGGTGGAAGTTGAAAAAGGAAGACTGCAAGGTTGAGTTTAGGGAGGGGGTGAGACAGGCACTGGGTGGCAGTGAAGAGTTACCAGACAGCTGGGAAACTACAGCAGATGTAGTACGGGTGACAGCAAGAAGAGTGCTTGGTGTGACATTTGGAAAGAGGAAGGAGGAAAAGGAAACCTGGTGGTGGAATGAAGAAATACAGGAGAATATACAGAGGAAGAGGATGGCAAAGAAGAAGTGGGATAGCCAGAGAGATGCAAAAAGTAGACAAGAGTACAAGGAGATAAGGCACAAGGTGAAGAGAGAGGTGGCGAAGGCTAGAGAAAAGGACCTGTACCGATTGACTAGACAGAGGGACCGAGCTGGGAAAGATGTGCAGCAGGTTAGGGTGATAAAGGATAAAGATGGAAACGTACTCACAAGCCAGGAGAGTGTGTTGAGCAGATAGAAAGAGTACTTTGAGAGGCTGATGAATGAAGAGAACGAGAGAGAGAAGAGGTTGGATTATGTGGAGATAGTGAATCAGGAAGTGCAACGGATTAGCAAGGCGGAAGTAAGGACAGCTATGAAGAGGATGAAAAATGGAAAGGCTGTTGGTCCAGATGACATACCTGTGGAAGCATGGAGGTGTTTGGGAGAGATAGCTGTGAAGTTTTTAACCAGATTGTTTAGAACTTGCCTGAGGAGTGGAGAAGAAGTGTACTGGTGCCGATATTTAAGAATAAGGGGGATGTGCATGACTGCAGTAACTACAGGGGAATAAAATTGATGAGCCACAGCATGAAGTTATGGGAAAGAGTAGTGGAAGCTCGGTTAAGAAGTGTGATGATGATTAGTGAGCAGCAGTTTGGTTCCATGCCAAGAAAGAGCACCACAGATGCAATGTTTGCTCAGAGGATGTTGATGGAGAAGTTTAGAGAAGGCCAGAAGGAACTGCATTGCATCATTGTGGACCTGGAGAAAGCATATGACAGGGTGCCTCAAGAGGAGCTGTGGTATTGTATGAGGAAGTCGGTAGTGGCAGAGAAGTATGTAAGAGTTGTACAGGATATTTACGAGGGAGTATGACAGTGGTGAGGTCTGTGGTAGGAGCGACGGATGCGTTCAACGTGGACGTGGAATTACATCAGGGATTGGCTCTGAGCCCTTTCTTATTTGCAATGGTGATGGACAGGTTGACAGCTGAGATTAGACAGGACTCCCCGTGGACTATGATGTTTGCTGATGACATTGTGCTCTGTAGCGATAGTAGGGAGCAGGCTGAGGAGACCCTGGAGAGGTGGAGATATGCTCTAGAGAGGAGAGGAATGAAGGTCAGTAAGAACAAAACAGAATACATGTGTGTTAATGAGAGGGAGGTCAGAGGAATGGTGAGGATGTAGGGAGTAGAGTTGGCGAAGGTGGATGAGTTTAAATACTTGGGATCAACACTACAGAGTAATGGGGATTGTGGAAGAGAGGTGAAGAAGAGTGCAGGCAGGGTGGAATGGGTGGAGAAGAGTGTCAGGAGTAATTTGTGACAGATGGATATCAGCAGAAGTGAAAGGGAAGGTCTGCAGGACGGTAGTGAGACCAGCTATGTTATATGGGCTGGAGATGGTGGCACTGGCCAGAAAGCAGGAGACAGAGCTGGAGGTGGCAGAGTTAAAGATGCTAAGATTTGCATTGGGTGTGAAAAGGATGGATAGAATTAGAAATTAGTACATTAAAGGGTCTGCGGTGGGTTGGCGCCCTGTCCTGGATTGATTCCTGCCTTGCGCCCTGTGTTGGCTGGGATTGGCTCCAGCAGACCCCCGTGACCCTGTTGTTAGGATTCAGCGGGTTGGGAAATGGATGGATGGACATTAAAGGGTCAGCTCAAGTTGGACGGTTGGGAGACAAAGTCAGTGAGGCGAGATTGCGTTAGTTTAGACATGTGCAGAGGAGAGATGCTGGGTATACTGGGAGAAGGATGCTAAGGATAGAGCTGCCAGGGAAGAAGAAAAGAGGAAGGCCTAAGCGAAGGTTTATGGATGTGGTGAGAGAGGACATGCAGGTGATGAGTGTAACAGAACAAGATGCAGAGGACAGAAAATTTGGAAGAAGATGATCTGCTGTGGCAACGCCTAACGGGAGCAGCCGAAAGAAAAAGAAGACTTGTGATGCATGTTAAACTTACTGTACTGAACAATACTCGCTTGCATTGACTTAATCACTTTTCTTATATATGGGACCATGATCTCTAGCTTCCAGTCTACAGTTATATACTACTGTATCTTGGGCAAAGTGCCAGTCCACCCTAAGGCAGACTCATTGAATCATGACAACACGGAGCTGATAACAAACCTAGCCTGCACATGTTTACAATGCTGGAAAAAGAAGGGAACATCTCTTTGGACACAGAGAGAACATGGAGACTTCACACAGAGAAAGCCCAAGGCTAGTTTTAGAACTAGGACTCTGAAGGTGTGAGCCACTGTGACACTCAAAAACAGTTGGAAAAGTGAACAGAAAAGAATATTTTCTCTGCATTTTTTTAGGATTTCTGCAACAGCCCTTTTAGGATTCACTGTGTACACAACAGAACACATCAGGGGAGAAATTACAAGATGTAATGTGATCATTCAGTCCTGCCTCCTTATTCAACTACAACAGCAGTTTCCTAGAAAATCTCACATAGTAAACAAGGTGAAGTCATACTGAAGCAGAAAGAGGAGACTTGAGACTGAGTTTATAGAAAGAGGATTCCTAAAAGTTGGCCTGTTTGTTACTTGATATCAAGCACCTCTATCTCTTATTTCAAACCAGAAAGAGCTGGTTTGTGTCCGCATTACACCGACTTTCAAAAATTTTCAATGTCAGCTTTTCAGAACTGAAAGTAGTTTTGTGCTTTGCATTTCCATTTCCATGTATTTGCTTAGCAGATGCTTTTAGCCAAAGCGACTTATAAAAGAAGTCAACATAAATATCAGTGTGGGGGATTGTTTTGGAATAAGTGTTACAGGACAAAGGGTAGAAAATTGATTACAACACACTGCATTTGCAAAGTTGATTCTTATTATTATTGGAATATGTATATTCTAAATTTAAAAAGTTTATGTATGCATCCATATTGTATCCTGCTTATTCATTTCAGAATCACAGTCCTCCAGTGCCTATCCTGGCAGCAGTAGACCGAGGCAGGAACTGACCCTTGAGGAGGTGGATGTCCAGCAGTGGTCACATTCATTCCTACTATGCTAGTTTAGAGTGGCCAATTAGACTTTCCTTTATTCTAGAAGGAGTACTGTTAAAGAGAGGTCACCCTGACCAGAGTGGATTCATTATTAATAGTAATATGGCCAAAAGTATGAGTTCAGGTGTCTTAGATGCCCCACATTAAGGCTTATTCTCATCTGGACATAACTGGCAGCACTGTGAGGATTATGTTTTTAGATTTCTCCATTGTCTTCAGTATCAGCTAGCCATCCCTGTTAAAGGGTAAACACAGAGATATGCAAGCGGACGGGCCTATGGTGTCCTGGATAATGGACACTCTGTCAGGTAGATTGTAGTTTGTAAGACTAAGGACTGTGTCTCTGATAAAGATGTGAGCAACTGTCCTGTCTCCTTTACTCTTCACTCTGTACACCTCAGACTTCAAATATAACACCAGGTCATGTCACTGTCAGAAAATTCTCAAATGTCTTTGCGCCCATGGGGTGTATTGATAAGGGGGATGAGATTGAGAGGAGTCAGGTGGAAAAGTTTATTTCTTGGTGCAAATAAAATTGTCTTCATCTTAACATCAGCAAAACCAAGGAACTAATGATTGATTTTCGCTGTACCAAAGAGCCTGTATTCAAGGAGTGGATGTGGATGTGGAGATAATGCATTCCTATAAGTACTTGACAGGATGGACTGGTCTCAGAATACAGAGGAAGAGGCATCCTTTACATGTTCTACACCTCTGTGATGGTCAGTGCCATTTTCTGTTTTCTTTTATTTTGTGGCATGCTTGGCTGGTAACATCACTTCAAGAGAGGCCCACAAAATCAACAAGCTGATTAAAATGGAAGGCTCAGTTATGGGACTCACTCTGGATCCCCAGGAGGTTGTAGTGAAAGAGAGAATTTAAACTAAACTTCAGTGCCATTATGAGCAATGCTGCACATCTTCTCTAAGTCACACTAACCCTGAGGTCTTTCATCAGAAGTGTGGCAAGAAATTTGACTGGGGCTCCTTTATACCAACAGCAATACGTCTGCGTAATACCTCACTGGGACTGGAACGTTTTCTTTCCTTTTAATTTTTCTTTCCATTTATTCATTTCAGTGTGTGTTCACACCATAGCGTATCAATCTATCATATAGTGCCTTTCCTATCTATCTATCTATCTATCTATCTATCTATCTATCTATCTATCTATCTATCTATCTATCTA
>JANRMT010062822.1:40816100-40832059 GCA_026402145.1 Polypterus bichir lapradei
CTATCTATCTATCTATCTATCTATCTATCTATCTATCTATCTATCTAATATCAAACATTTAGCTATGCTATGTGCATTGACAAATATCGGCAGTAGAATGTGTCATATTGAGAAACTCAGTGACTATAAACATGGCACTGTCACAGTATGCCATCTTAGTTACAAGTCAGTACATGAACTTTTTGCTGTGCCAGATCTTCCCTGTGTCAATTGTAACTGCTATTAATATGAAGTTGAAATGTTGAGGAGCAACAACAGTTCAGCCATGGAGTAGTAGATAACACAAACTCACAGAGCAGGGCCATCAAGTGCTTAAGCACAAAGCACATAGAAATCACCTATCTTGTTTTGTATCATTCACAACAGAGTGCCAAACTACTGCACCTCTGGAAGCAACATCAGCATAAGAAGATGTTCCGGGAGCTTCATGAGATGGATTTGCAGCTGCACACAAGCCTAAGATGACTATGCACAATGCTAAATGTCAACTGGAGTGGTGTGAAGCGCACAACCATTGGACTCTGGAGCAGTGGAAATGTGTTCTCTGAAGTGATGAATCACACTTCACTCTCTGACAGTCTGAAGGATGAATCTGGGTTTAGTGGATGCCCTACTGTAAAGTCTGGTGGAGGAGAGATAATGTAATGGGATAATGGTCTGGGCTGGCTTTCAAGACTTGAGCTGGTCCCCTTGATTAACAAAAAGGGTACTGTTAATGCTGCAGCCTACAAAGATATTTTAATCAAATGTATGCTTCCAACTTTGTGGCAACAGTTCTAGGAAGTTTCTTTTCTGTTCCAGCATGGCTGTGCCCCAGTGCACAATGCCAGGTCCATAAAGACATGGAGGAACTTGAGCTGCCTGCACCGAGCCCTGACCTCAATCCTACTGAACACTTTTGGGATAAATTAGAACTTCATTTGCGAGTTAGATCTTTTAAATACAGGTTCAGGTTCAGGTTAGGGAGCATGCACTGGTATAGCGCGTTGCCGCACCCACCACATGACGAAACAGCTTGGCATTCTGGTTGACAACCTCCCAGGCAGACATGTGGTCCAGTCCCACCCTCCAGAGATGACCCTCTATCTGCCACAGCCAGGTGTTACATGGGTGTCCCTTCGGCCATGGTCCTGCCACTTGGGTCCTCAACAATGAGGGTGCTGAGAGCCGGATCGCCCTCTGGGATTCAGCTACATGGCCATAGTGCCATAACTGACACTCCCTCACAATGCAGGTAATGTGCCTCATTCAGGTCTCCGTGAGCAACCCCTCATTCGACAAAGTCAAACCAGCAGTTGCCAAGGATTTTCCGGAGAGACACAATACCAAAAGAGTCCAGTCTTCGACTTGGGTCACTGAATAGTGTCCATGTCTCACAACAATATAGCAAGATAGGAACCACCAGGACTCTAAAGACTTGGACCCTCCTCCTTCTGCATAGATATCGGGAGCTTCTCAGTACCTGACCTCACAAATGCTCTTTTTAGCTGAATAGACACAAATCTTCACAGACACTCTTCAAAATCTTATGGAAAGTCTTCCCAGAATTGTGGAGGCTGTTATATTTGCAAGGGGGTGACAACTCTACATTAATGCCCATGATTTTGGAATGGGATGCCCAACAAGGTCATATAGGTGTCATGGTATGGTGACCACATACTTTTGGAAACATAGTGGAAGTATGTTGGTGTGACTGACATAGATGGCTGCATGGAAGGAGATGGACATGGGGTTTAGGACAAGGAGAAGTGTAATAGGTGTGAAAAGGATCAGAATCAACACACTTGAAAAGGTTTGGGCAGCCACCCTTATATTATTCCTGGCTGCAATGGGTTGATTTTCGAACAAGAGATGTTTCTCTGTTGGAATCTAGAATTGAACTGCCGAAGGTTTGCAAAAAGGATCAAACTGGAAGTGATGTGTAGGAACCGGAAGTGACATTCTTCTGACGTCAGTCTGTGTGTCAGAACCAGAAGTGACGTTCTGGGCTCCAGAAGTGGCGTTATGCTGGGTGCTGGAAGTGACGTTATCAACGATAAGTCAGACAGGTTTACCCGCAGCTGGTCTGCAGAGTTAACAGGAGAAGGTTTAGTGCACCCCGCTACCCCCTGGCCTGGCGTGGAATTACTTTGCTTGGTCCATACAACGTCCTCCTACTCGCACGTGTGTGACATAGGGTAACAAACACACGACAAAATTATATGGAAGAGTGTAACTGCAAAGGGGGGCTATTACGCAGGTTGTATTTATATTATGTTACCAATACTCACATTTGTATTCTGCATAAGGTTTGAGCACATTATCTATAATACATCAATAGATGTGTAACTTTTTCTCCTTTCTGTTCTAGTGCTCTCCTTAATTGGCTGGGGTTGCAGATATATTTTAGTTTTTAGTTTAGTTCAGTGTTTCCACCTTTGTGGTGTCACGACCCAGTATTTCAGATGCCATTGTGTTTGCCACCCACCTTAATGGTCCCCCTCCCTAGATTTTAAGCAAAAGGAGGTTAAGAAGAGACTTGATTGAAGTATTTAAAATTAAGATGGGAATTAGTGGATTGAGGCTGTGGCATTAAAACGAGTTCATCAAGAACACGGGGAACACAGTTGGAAACTTGTTAAGGGTAAATTTCGCACAAACATTAGGAAGTTTTTCTTTACATAGAGAACCACAGCCACTTGGAATAAGCTACCAAGTAGTGTCATGGACAGTAGGACTATAGGGACTTTCAAAAGTCGACTTCATTTTATTTTAAAAGAGTTAAGCAGATAGGACTGGCGAGCTTTTCTGGGCTGAATGGCCTGTTCTCATCTAGATTGTTCTGATTTTCTAATGTTCTAATTTAGCATTATCATCTGAGTGGGGAGAGTGGGGTGGTCCCCCTCAGTGAATCGAGTGTGAACATCAGAGTGGGGTTTGGAAAGGTCGTCCAGGATCAGCCACGAACCGCCTGCGATGCCTTAGCTGTGACTCAACCGCAATTGTCAGAGCATGTGATGGGGGTGAGACGAGAAAACAGAAAGCAATGGAAGCAAGATGAAAGGGCCAATTCTTACTGTGGTTTTATTCCTGGTTTTATCTATTTAATAGAACTATTTATTTATTGGTTGATTTTAGCTTCCTCACAATGGCATTCTTGTTTTGAATTATTCATTGAAGACTTTTCTCTGCTCTGTACATTGTTTTGGACACTGTTTGGTTTTCATAAACACACTTTGCACATTTTGACCCATACTTCTTGTTGTGTGCACTCATTCACCATGGCTTATCTCAGTTATGGCTATCAATGTCCTGGGAGATGGGAGGAGACCAGGGAAGCAAACACCCAGGGCATTACATGAAATTTTTTGCTAAAATATCGTTAAACAAATACATCTGGAAAATTCAATGTGGTGCATGCACACTGGAGCAAGGTTTTGAAGTGAAAACAGAAGTTGTGTGCAATTAATGAGGAGGAGAGGCAGGTATTTAAATCAAAAGTTTGAATCCTGGGAGCACTGACACAAGACAGGAAATGTTCCTCTACAAGGCACCAGTTCATTGCAGGGTTCAGTTACATAACAAAACATAACAAATGGACATAACCACAATGCATCGATTTTTGAGATATGGGAGGAAAATCCATTCAAAATTGGGACAAGCTGTAAACTCCATACAGATCATAAGATATGTGCACAGGATGCTGGATCTGAGAAGCAGTATCCACTGACCATTGAGCCACCCTACACATTTACAGTTAAAGTTCACTTTACAGTGTTACATACCAGTAGGATGTAAAACGACACATGTGGGTGTGCTGAGCAGGTTATGGTAGTTTGGGACTTGGCAAGTGTCTCGTAATTAGCTTGGGCACACTCCCTGCCTTCATCCATTGTACTGCTTTGTTTTGAAGACAAATGGTGATCTCATAGTCATCTGCCTAATGACCCTAATACCACAATGCAGCTCAGTCACACCCAGATTAATGTATTATAAGGCCTACTGTTTTGCTAATAACATGATTGAGTCCCTTTTACTTGTTTTGTTTCTCATTCGGGCTTCATTTGCTTCTCGCAGCAGTAGCAAACAAAGTGCATGTTGGCAAAATAAATGAATTCCGAGCAGAGCAGATGAAAACAGAAACTCACAGACTCAAAGGTAACAATTGGTTTTATGTAATAAACAGCCACGTGCTTAATTTTGCAGTTTGCTGTTTTTACTGTTGTGCTTTTATTTTGTGGAAATTCAGTTGGCATGAAATAGAAGTGGGTTTGTGGCCACTGTGCAGACCGGTATTATTTTAGAGTATGAAAATGCAGCCAACTGAAAACAATTAAAGATTAAGGGTACTGTAGCGGTCTGTGCTGCTGCCTCATGGACTCACTGCCCAGGGTTCAAATCCAAAACTGGTTACAGTCTGTGTGAAGATTTTCATGTCTCCCTGGGTCTGTATGGGAACTCCATTTTTCCTGCCCAATAACATGACTGTTTACAGTTAATTAGTTATTCTGTATGGTGTGTGCTAGAGTGGTCCTGCCATGGGATAGGACCCACTCCAGCCACAGCTGGTTATTGCATTGTGCCCTCCTCTACCAGGAGTAACACCAGTCTCCACAAACCTGAACTGGATGAAGCTGGTTAGAAAATGTTGTGCTGCTTTTTATAGAAAGTGTAAGAAAAGTATCAGAGTGTGGAGTCATTACAATACAACCAAACTTGTAATTGCGCGCAGGTCTCAATTTCACCTCATGTTTCTGTATTATTTAATTTTAAGTCAGCAACATGTTAAGGAAAACAAGTTTTTCTCAAATAAACAATATGAGGAAAATATAAATATATATTATTAGAAAAATTTTGACCAGAATAAGTAATTTGACCAAACAAAGCTTGTCCATCCAGAATATCAAGTCAAGATTTAAAGGTCTCTCTGAAGAACTATTAAGATCCCTCTAAGCCAATGTCACATTATGCAACATTTTGTCATTGGTATGTCAGATTTGTTGATCGCAGTCGCTGATCTTGTCGATGCACCACGTCGATTGAAAATCTCAGACAATGTCACATTTACCAACTAAGCACCAATCATCTAGCTAAGAGCCAACAGTATGCTGCCTGACTGAGTCGGTGCCGTTTGAAGCGAGTTCAACAGCAATCTCAGCCCTTTAATTCTTTCTTCCATTCTGTTATGGTATATAAAATACAAGACATCAGACAGACGAGCTTCACTTTAGTTTGTGAGGTTCAAAATATGTGAATTCTTACTCCTCATCGCCATGCATTGTACTTCCAACTAAATGCTCATTGGTTCTCAACTCTTGCATGTAAAGAGCCTGCCCCTCCGACTAATGAGGGCTTCAAACTTGTTTGATGTTATCCTAGCCCATTACAGTCTATTTGGTCTCAGTTGTTAGGTATTTCACATTAGACAATCGGCTTCTTTGGTATGTACTGCCAATAGCTTCTGACTGGCTATGATCATGTAAATGAAGACTACATCTGAAAATCGTTGGAAAAGTCGTCTAATGTGACGTGGACTTAAAGTCCAAATCCAATGTATTCCATATTTTATAGTTATCTGTGTGAAAAAAGGTAGACTTATTAAAATCTGTGAGAAATTTACCCTTCAGTTTCCTAATAACTCATTTTAAAATATTAGCTTTGATCATTTTTAGTCTCCATTTTCTAAACTGTAATTTAGCAGCGATACTTAAAAATTTACAACATCTCCCAGTGGCCCTGGCGGTATAACACTATTAGACTGCTTTGGAGGGCGCAGGGGCTGTTGGGAAGAAGACTGAGCAGGAGGACACTTTATAAAGGAACTGGCAAAATGCCAAAAGAATTGCAATCGTCCATCTGCCTGTTCATACATTGTTCACACCTGTTTGGATTATCTGTTGATTATCTTGGATTACCTTTCCAAACTGGATGTATTGTCTGTCTTGTGCCTGACTGTTCATGTGAGTTTGTACGGATTGGATACGTCTTCATCAGAGGGAGCACTCCCAATCACCTTATCCCACATCGTAGCAGGAAACTGGTAAAACAAACCTTACATTGCTTACAGTGAACCGTTCACAGGATTTTTCACTTGCCTATCCATTACCAACTGCTTCTGCTAAACTGGAATGTGTTTTGGACATTGTTGTTAGTGTTTATTGTTTGAGTGTATTGTTAGGAATTGGGGAAGGCCTGTTGCATAAGTGTTTTTTGTTATATTGCATGTTCTTTTTTCTTTCATTTGATTAATATATTTCATTATTGTCAAGTGATTCATTGGGCCACTAACTGTGTCTCTATGAGTGGGTGTGTGCGCGCCAATTTTGGTATACCTCAGATCTGATTTATTTAGATCATAGACTTATGCACTCAAGGCCACCAATGGAAACTAAGGGGGATTCTAATTAGGCCTGAAGGGAAGAGTTGTGCGACTAACTACCAAGACATGGAGTTGAAGCAGAAACCTTGACAACCTTAAAGAGGAAGGTGGGTGAGATATTGGGACAGCTTAGCAATTAGCTAACAAATGGGCATGATGTTCTGAATTGTCTCCTCTCATTGGTCAAATTTCTTATGTTCTTATGTTTTTTAGTCTTAATTAATTTAATGCTTAGATCAACTATTGTGGCATTCTGGGTCTAATGGAGAAGTGGCTGCCCAGTAAGACTCAGGAACAGAAATGATCCACTCTGTTACCACCTCTTTAATGACGAATCATTCTGAACTTGTGGTGACTTCAACCATGGAACTTTGGAAGGAGCAATGATAAACTTTTATTGGTATGTGTCATGTTCTACCTCAGGAAACAGCAAGCTGGGCCTGCTATTGAAACTTTAAAAGCCTTTAAATGTAATCTGTGCCTCACCTGGGAAGATCTGCTTATCATTACACAAGCCACAAGATCTTGTGTGAGTCTGTGGTAGGCTGTTGTTTGTTGTGATATATCTGTCTGTCTGCCACAACTCTTTCTTGGCTCCTGGTTAAGTGTGTGTAATTTGAAATGGTTAAGCAGCAGTTAGACATGGTGCAGGTTTGGTGAAAGCTGATGTGGCAGCAGTGGTATTCAGAGATCAAAGGTAGAGGTCCAAATGCACATGGCATAATGACAAAATAAGAGATAACAACAAAGAAGTTAGCAAGACATCTTTGTCATTTGGGACTAGAGACAAGTTTGAGCTGCCAGGAAGAAGAACAAAATTTTGGAAATAGTTTGGTGAGGTCAGGTGTAATGAAACTTTATGATAACGCAATCTGAATCTACAGAATGAATATCATTAAGAACAGCAGTGATCTATGGACTGTTTTAATTGATTTTGCTGATAAAGTTGAGGGGATATATATTGTAGGAAAAAGATAAAAAAACAAGTTGCAAAAAAGTTCATAATAGAGAGGATGAATTAGAACATTCTAGACGAGAACAGGCCATTCAGCCCAACAAAGCTCGCCAGTCCTATCCACTTGTTTCCTCCAAGAAAACATCAAGTCGAGTTTTGAAAGTCCCTAACGTCTTACTGTCTACCACACTACTTGGTAGCATATTCCAAGTGTCTATCGTTCTTTGTGTAAAGAAAAACTTCCTAATGTTTGTGCGAAATTTACCCTTAACAAGTTTCCAACTGTGTCCCCGTGTTCTTGATGAACTCATTTTAAAATACAAGTCTCGATCCACTGGACTAATTCCCTTCATAATTTAACCCCTTCAATCATGTCACCTCTTAATCTTCTTTTGCTTAAACTGTAAAGGCTCAGCTCTTTTAATCTTCCCTCATAATTCAACCCCTGTAGTCCTGGAATCAGCCTAGTCGCTCTTCTCTGGACCTTTTCTAGTGCTGCTATGTCCTTTTTGTAGCCTGGAGACCAAAACTGCACACAGTACTCAAGATGAGGCCTCACCAGTGCATTATAAAGGTTGAGCATAACCTCCTTGGACTTGTACTCCACACATCAAGGCGCTATATAACCAAACATTCTGTTAGCCTTCTTAATGGCTTCTGAACACTGTCGGGAAGTTGATAGCTTAGAGTCCACTATGACTCCTAAATCCTTCTCATAAGGTGTACTCTCGATTTTCCGACCGCCCATTGTGTATTCAAACCTAACATTTTTACTCTCTATGTGTAATACTTTACATTTACTGACATTAAATTTCTTCTGCCACAAATCTGCCCAAGCCTGTATGCTATCCAAGTCCTTCTGTAATGATATAACAAATTCCAAATTATCTGCTAATCCACCTATCTTGGTATAATCTGAAAACTTAACCAGCTTTTTACTTATATTCCTATCTAAATCATTTATGTATATTAAAAATAGCAGCGGCCCTAGCACTGACCCCTGTGGAACACCACTCTTAACATCGGCCAGTTCTGATGAGGTTCCTCGCACCATCACCCTCTCCTTCCTGTGTCTGAGCCAATTCTGCACCCATCTAAAAACATCACCCTGAACTCCCACTTCTTTTAACTTGATGCCCAACCTCTCATGTGGCACCTTATCAAATGCTTTCTGAAAGTCCAGATAAATAATATCATAAGCTCCACTTTGATGATATGCTTTTGTTGCAACCTCATAGGATTCCAATATGTTAGTAAAACACGACTTCCCTCTTCTGAACCCATGCTGACTGGTCAGAATAACTCCTGTCCTTGCCATGTGTTGCTCAATCTTATCCTTAATAATTCCTTCCATTAATTTTCCTGTGATGCATGTTAAGCTTACTGGCCTATAGTTGCTTGGATCTGCCCTGTCACCCTTTTTATATAATGGGATGATAATGGAGAATGAGTCGTATTTAGAGCATCTTTGCACTGCACTTGCTAAAATCATCTATGGAAATTCAGAAGTCATTTAGGGCGAAGACTGAAAGAATGACTGCCTGTTGTGACTTAAAGGGTAAAAAGTCTTTAAAGCTGCAGACATTACAGTAGTGTAAATATATCTTGCTAAGACAGGAGTGTGTATCCGTGACCACAGAAGTGACGGTGTAATATACATCCAGAAATCAAGACAGAGTCTACTGGTTGAGATAACAAGTTAAAATATTCTGTGTTTTGCTGGCATTCGAAAAGGAGATGCTGACATTAACTTTAGTTAATCCGAGTGCAGACTGAGCAGTTTGAGTGACTCTGATCAAGGCGCAGGAAACACAGATGCACACAGTGCTGATTGATGGCAGTGATGTGTCTTGTCCTGTCCTTCTTGCTGTTTTATTTATTTATTTATTTATTTATTACATTTTTTTGCTTTCTATCTTCTGTCTAGTAAAAATAACAAAACCTTGGCAGTCCAGGATACCTAGTTATGAAGAGTGAGTCTTGTATCTGGTCAATGTGACAATGGACTTGTTGGACATTGTTTTTTAGACGTCTCATGTTACATCATCCTTTGAAATAATAGCCACTTGCAGGAATCAGGCAACGCTCTGGAGAAGATAACTCGGGTGGAAAGCTCAATGAAAGCTAAGCGCTGATGGTCGGACCTCTTTGAATTCTGCTTGCCGGCTCATTGCAATAGCCTGGCATATGTCATCAAACTGACTTCTGTCAAAGGAGACAGCAATGCAGCCTTGCATTCCTAAAAATCAATCAGGTTTCCTTGGGTTACAAATCTCCAAAGACCTTGAATCACACCACTTAGTCAAAAACTGAATTAAATCTGACTCTATTTTTGACTTTCTGTTTTCCAATTTTAATCTTCTCTGTTGTCAACTGGCCATAGTCAATCATTTAATTAATGGACATATATTGTTGGTTTCCATTTATGTTTAATCAGTTTCTACCTTGTTCTCTGTGTGTTTTAACAAATCTGCATTTATATGTGTACCAGTTCTGCATTTATTATCATCTATACTTGTATTTTAACTAAGAGTTGCTCACAGTGTTCAGTGCTGGCACTCGGTTTAGGTCGCTATAAAAAATAAGTTATAATGTAACATGATTGTCATTATAACTCCCAGTGCAATGATGACTGTATGTTTTTAGTAAAACATCAAAGATGCAGCTAAAATAATGAATAAATAGTACCCACTGTGTGGAAAGTCGCCACTGTGCTCTGAGGCCCATACCGAGTTGCAGTCCATGTAGAATGTGCAAGTCCTCCTTCAGTCCAAGAGGGTCCTCATTCAAAGGAAGAGTATGTTAGGATGACTGGCAATTTTTAAATTGGCTGTGTATGTGTGAGCGAACCCTGTGATGGAGTTGCCCGCTGTGCCCTAAATGTAATACAGACTGCCAGACTAAGCTCCTGCCGAGAAATAGCAGGTATGAGAAAGTAATGCTATGATATTGTGTGAGAGCTTGTAGAGTCACTGCATGTCTGGCTGTCGATATGTAAAAGACTGCTGAATAACATACATTTTGTTCATTAATGTACTGTATGCTATGTTGTATTGTTGCTCTATACTCTGTGTTACCATGAGCATTTTAAATACATTCCAAGACAAAAAAAGTAGTGGTCCAATCTGCATGAACGTTGGTGTACGGCTCAGATTACAAATGAGGACACATTAATGTCAGTATTTGTAATGGTTTCTTAAAATGAAGCAATGAAGAGGTGCAGTGAATAGCACTGCTGCCTTAAAGGAGCCACCATCATGGATTTGAATCCTAGGCCCATTGGCTGTCTGTGTAGAGGTTTCATATTCTCTCAGATGTCTGTGTGAGATTTTCTATGGGTACTTCTGCCTTCTACCCACATCGCAAAGATGTGCATGTTAGGTCACATGGCCCTCAGAATCAAAATCAAAATAAACAGGTGAAAAGCCCACCCATAGGAAAACTTAACTGCTCAAAGGTTAGTCTTCGATGGCTCATGAGACATGATTCTTGTTTACATTTCGTTTAAGAACCAACTTTGTCACAGATATTTCTCGTAACATTCCTCAGGAGAAACAGCTTTAGACAAAAAGATACAACTTACATAAAAAGGAGTCAAAAATTGAGAATTTGGTTTGAAAAGAATTGTATATTTTGTAAGATCTCCTTCTAGTCTTGTTTTAATCTCTTCCAAGACTTCATATTTTTCACTTATTAGTGGACTGATGCCTTTATCCAAGGATATCTTAAAACATATGGCATACAGTAGGACAAGTTCCATTTCTTTTGTGTTCTACTTGTTACGTCCACACACCAGAAGGTCATCTTCCAGGTTTGCCCTAAAGTAATACCACCTCAGGACGAAAGGGGGCACTGGTGTTAACAGTCTTTCCTCCTTCTTCCCTCACAGCCTTGAGAAACAGCTCCTTGAGGGCACCAAAATAGAAGAAGCCTCGACCCTTCTGGTCTGCCAGATATAAGAGGAGACCACTCCTGGTGGATGGTGTCTCATTTTTAGATGCTGACCAGGCTTCTGTTCTATTCTGAGCTGGAACTACAGTACATCCTTCTAGACATCCGATTGAAAGGAGTATTTACTAACAAGAAAATGCATATCGAAGTTCTGGAGTTTTGTACATTTTGTTGAAATTAAACAGCCCGCTTTGGTCCTGCAGCATCATTTCATCCCATTGCATTCTTTATATTTAATGCAAATTGCTGGTTTCAGCAACAACAAATGTAGTGAGTCGAAGCTAGTGGAGAGTCACCAGCCACATTTTGTTTTGTTAAATCTGTTTTCTGTGTGTGTGCAGGAGAGGAGACTCGGCATCTTGATTGGAGCAGTGCATTTTAATTGGTTATCTGTATGTTCAAGTTGACACATGAGAGATTTGTGGAATGATTGTTGTGAGTTCTACTGCAAAATGCAGAATTTAGTAATTGTTCTTAAAAAATGGTGTACTACTGATTCGGTAAGCAATACAATGAAACCCTTTTACATCTATACCTCAGAGACTGTCACCGGCATTGTGGATCAAATGGGAAAAGTCATCATAAGTTGACGTGATGATTACAAAAACAGGAACCGCAAGAAAGGTCATATCAGCAGATTTTTCATGAGTTGCGGACTGCTTTTTCATATATGCATTCATAGACCCATCCATATATTAAGCCGGGTCTTTCCCATAAAGGCATCATTTGTATGCTTGCAACCCGACACTGGTACTTCATTTCAGAACACCATTTAAAATAAATTCTGAGCTCTAGAGGCTTGTTTCACAGAAAGGTTTATGGTGACATTAAAGACACGCATGCAAAAAGATCTCGTGAGCATGCAAAACTTTCTTGTTTTTTAGATTTGTTCTTTTAGATTTATTTTTTGTTTATTTTCCTTTAGGGGCTCTGTACTTTTCATTCATTGTTTTCCATTATTTTTAATAATATTGATCTGTTCATGTATTGTTTATGTAATTTTATGTATTATCTGTTCATTTTATTCTCTTCATTATTATGTAGTAACTATGAGTGTTTTACAGTTCTCCGAAGTTTCTCATATTTTGTGGGTGGATTCCCAATCCAGACTGCTTTAATATATTTTCTACAACTCTGGTGTCTGTGTCTCTCAGTTCTCTCACCCTGGTTGCTCAGGCACAACTCCAGATGCCCGGAGTCAGAGTCTAGTGCCTTGGTCCCACAGTATGCGCATGAGTATGCCTGTGATGGACTGGTTCTTCCTAGTTCCAGCTTTATGCTCACTGAGTTCTGTCCCCTACAGATCTAAAGTGGATCAAATGTGTTTGAGAATGGATGGATGGATGCATGGATGGAAAAATAAAATGGACATATCAGCATAACACGGTGGCGCAGTGGTAGCGCTGCTGCCTTGCAGTTAGCGGGTCCTCCCTTCATGAAGTTTGCATGTTCTCCCCGCGTCTGCGTGGGTTTCCTCCGGGTGCTCCGGTTTCCTCCCACAGTCCAAAGACATGCAGGTTAGGTGCATTGGTGATCCTAAATTGTCCGTAGTGTGTGCTTGGTGTGTGGGTGTGTGTGTGTGCGTGTGTGTGCATATGCCCTGTGGTGGGCTGGTGCCCTGCCCGGGGTTTGTTTCCTGCCTTGTGCCCTGTGTTGGCTGGGATTGGCTCCAGCAGACCCCCGTGACCCTGTGTTAGGATATAGCAGGTTGGATAATGGATGGATGGATGAATATCAGCATAATAAGATCAGAGGACAGCAAAGTACTTACATAAAGCAAAAGCCAGCATCAATCCAGTAAAACCCCAGGGCTGATAAAAAGTCTGTCAACCAAGGAAGGCGAGACCTCTGATTGTGAAAGAAAATAAAAACTTTGTATGTTATAAAATGCTGGCAATCATTTGGGATTAAATGACAAACTCCAGGCTGCCTGAAGGAGGTGACTGCGAAAGATAAGTGAAAAAGAATGCTTAGCTAACAAGCTGCATGTACATGGGAGGATGAGTATCAGTTGAGGAAGAGGAGGGGAGGTTAGGAGCATGCGCTGATAGCAAGTTGCTGCACCCACCACACAATGAACCACCCTGATTGGGACCCAAGTGTACTGTGTAACAGGTGACACCTCAACACCACACTAGAACAGTGCGAGTTTTTTTATGGTGGCTGGAGTGCCAAGACTCTACTTCTGCTCAGACACAATCCCTCCTGCTTTTCCATTCACTGCAGGGATGTCCGTTTTCACAAAAAGAAATAGAGAGAGATGAGCTTCCTCCTGCCTGGTTTCTTGGGAGTGATTATTTACATCGATTAAATTTCTACCACACTCTCCAAACAAGCACCTGATTATAAATAACCAAACATCGGCCTGAAGACTCCCTGTCCAATGCAGGGCACACCGATTGGATCAGATGGGCATAGTGAGGCAGCAAAACAGAAATCCATGGGTTCAGTAATCAAAAAATCCAGAGAATGTGCAGAAAAAGAGAATTTTTTTTAAAATTTATTTTATTGTATGAAACTGTCTTTTTGCCTGACCTTTAGGAGTCCAAGCATAGGGGTCAGCCATTGTACAAAATCAGTAACACAACACAGCAACCCACTGAAGCAAAGTACTGTATGTTAAGGTAAAAGCAAACCAGGTGGGAAGTGCTGGAATATTCTAGAAAGAAAAAAAAAAACAGTTAAAAACATAAAGTTAAAAGGCTATTACAAACAGCCAAAAACACACGCCGGAGATAAATGGCAGCCAGGTGCACACTGCATTCTCCCAGCTGGAAGTCACAGTCATAATGGCAAGAATGCAAAGTGTCTTGCTGTTCTATTATACTCAATTCTGTTAGAATGCAAAAAGAAACAAAAATGTCATATCTTTTTTAAAAATCAACAGGCTTATTTCTTAACTTAAAATGTCTGCTTCTTTAGTCTGACTGAAAGGTATAACTGGCACAGCTGTGATGATAACATGTTTAATAATTTATCGGGAAACAGATTGCTTTATCGGGCCACCTTATATTGGATGAAAAAGGTTATGTAAATGTTCAGTCAGTCATTTTCCAACCTGCTACATCCTAACACAGGGTCACGGGAGCCAATCCCAGCCAGCAGCAGGCACAAGGCAGGAACAAATCCCAGGCAAGGCGTCAGCCCACTGCAGGGCACACACACACACACACACACACACTAGGGACAATTTAGGATCGCCAATGCACCTAATAAGCATGTCTTTTCACTGTGAGAGGAAACCCATGCAGACACAGGGAGAACATGCAAACTCCATGCAGGGAGGACCTGGGAAGCGAACCCAGGTCTCCTTACTGCGAGGCAGGAGCGCTACCACGGCACCACCCACTTTATGTTAAATTACAACTAAATATATTAATTAGGATAAACAATTCTAGAAGATCCCAGTCTTTTCTAATGGAATAAGAAGTGTATTTGGGATTCATTTGGGACTGGGATGGTAGGCAGGAGAGTGTAGTTCTGTCACGTCTCATCCCCAGGCTGGGGTTCAAATTCTTGTTTTGTGTCTCTTTTGTTCATTTTTTATTCTTTTATTTGTATTTGTTATGTACCTCATTCTTTAGCTTTGGTTTCATCTACTGTGTGTAAATTAGCTGCCTTTGTTATGTCCTGTGTATTTTATGGGTGATCCTGCTCAGAGATGGGGCTGTCACCACCACTGCCCTCTGCCCTATAAATCCACAGGGTCTCCCACAGTTCCTGGTGGTTCATTTCAGACATGCCAGGGAGTGGTGAGTTATTTGTGTTTTTTTTATGCTTATTGTTATTACTGCATTTTTCATCTCTTGCTCTATTTGTTTTTACCTTGTTTCTGGATTTCTGTATTGGGACCTTGTTCACCTGGATTGGCTTTTGTTGTAGGCAACTCCATTTTGACTTTTGTGTTCTATGGAGCTTGCTTTAATTTCAGTTCATTTTTGTGAAATGGCTGGGATCTTCTAGAATTGTTTATCCTAATTAATATATTTAGTTGTAATTTAACATAAAGTGGGTGGTGCTGTGGTAGCGCTGCTGCCTTGCAGTAAGGAGACCTGGGTTCGCTTCCCAGGTCCTCCCTGTGTGGAGACATGTAGGCTTCTATCAGATGTCTGCTACACTTCTGTTGGGTCAATGTCTGAAAGCTTTATTTGCAGTAGAAACATGTTTGTCAATGTCAAGAGAAATACCTGCTCATGTATTACTTGCAAAGGCTACTGACTGTTAAACATTAAACACATTTAATTTGGAAAAAATCCCTGCAGAATACAAATATAGTGTACCTGCTATTTTGAGCTTCATATCACTAAACCATAATCATTTGCTGGCGCTGGCGCTGGAGCTTAAACAGTGACAACAGCGAGGAGGTATGGGGCTTTCAGTATTTTGTTTAACATTGATGTTTGGCAAATTGGCAGACTAGGACATTTGCTTCTTAGAAATCTGACCTAAGCCTCTTTAATCACATGCTTCATGAAATATATAATTTTTGGTGAGCCACTTTAATTAACAATAAAATGTTATTACACTGTGTTACCTCTCCATTCAGTGTTGGACCATTCTGAGATTTGATTTATTCATTTCATAATTATGCTTTTTATGATTGTAAAAGTTGATATGTTGATATATTTCCCCTTGGGATTAATAAAGTATCTATCTATCTATCTATCTATCTATCTATCTATCTATCTATCTATC
>JANRMT010062822.1:40832069-40900173 GCA_026402145.1 Polypterus bichir lapradei
ATCTATCTATCTATCTATCTATCTATCTATCTATCTATCTATCTATCCTCTGAATAGGTAAAAAGTGGCATATACACTATTACACTAGTGTTCAAAGGTTCACCCAGAAATGTTGATGTGTTTTTCTAATGCAATGCCATTAAAATGATTTTAAAATAAAGCCAAGACATTACTAGTGTTACTAATGGTTATTACTGCTTGAACTGGCTAATTTTAACATTTATTATTCACATACTAGATTACTGCAAAGCCCCATTTCCAGCGGCCATTCAGTGTCCTAATGGTCTGCCCCCTTTGCTTATCCTTATTTAGTCACGTTTAAATGCTAATTGGTTATTAGAGAAACCGTTGTGATTGCATTAGCACTACTGAGGTCTGTTATTTAGTTCACTTGGGTTACAACCTACTGGCATTCCTAAAGTTCAGTTCTGCATTCACAAACATCCAAAATGAACCAGCTTTCTCAAAAAAACAAAAACATGCCAGTCTGTTGTTTTGGTGCAGTATAAAGATTATTTCATATCGCAGACTGCCAGGAAACTGAAGATTTCATGCAAAGATTTCTATTACTGCCCTAAAAGAAGAGAGCCAACTGGATATAATAGGACAGAAGAAAAAGAAGAGGAAGGCCGTGATGCACAACTGCATAAGAGAATAAGAACATCAGAGTCTGTAGTTTGACAAAGAAATGTCTGACAGGTCCCGAGTCGGCTTTTTTCTTAAATACAAGCCAAACACCAGGGACATCTGCAACAGAGAAAAGACAACTATGTGATGCTGGCCTTAAAGACAGAGGCTCAATAAAAGAGCCATATGTGCAACAGTGAAATAAAAACAAGAGGTTAAATTGGACAAAACACAGACATTGTGGAAGATGACTGGAAATGCATCTTGGAATCATCTTCTTTTGTTCTATTCTCATTAGATTTGGTTTGTCCTCTATTCTGAAGATAGTGATATATTCCTTGTACGAATTCCATCACTTGGAATAATCATTGTTCTGCAAAAAAAAAAAAAAAAAAAAAATAGACTGACATAGAAATCTGTTTCATTTTAGCCATTTGTGAACACAGAACTGAACTTTACACATGCCAGAATTTTATAACCCAAGTGAACAGAATAACAGCTATGCTAATGCCACCATAAAGGTTTCTCTAATAACCAATTAGCATTTAAACGTAACTAATTAAGAATTAACTAAGGGAGTTGACCATTAGGAATGGCTGCTGAAAATGGAGTTTTGCAGTCATTTGTGACTGAGCTGGTCATTACTGGGATCCACTGAGCCCAGCTCCTTTGCCCTACCACCATTCTTTGGCATCTGTAGGACCCATGAAGTATTCGGTGACTTCTACTCCCTGTGCTCAACAGACGCAACCTGCCCCTGAAGTGCAGTTCCCTTTGCTTCACCAGGGGACATCCTGGCCTCCTCTTCTGCTCTCCTCCACACTCCCTCCTTGTAACGATTCTCTTTCTTGGAATTCCTGTCATTTTTTTCCTCCATTTCATTGCTCCCCTTTCCTGCCTACTTAGACCCTTTTATCCTTAGAGTGTAGGTGCTTTCTCTAATGACTGGTGGAACATCAATGAGGGTTGGCTGTACTTATCTCTCACATATGAATGAGCAAAATCAACCAATTTCCCAAATGTAACTCTCCACCAGCACACATCTACACCCACAAGGGCTGAGCCACACTGATTTTTAAACAGACCCCTGATGTGCTGTATCACACTCTTTGCCCTCATGTGTTTGTCTTTGGGTTGTGGGAGGACATCTGAGTCTCCACAAGAAATCCTCACAAAGAGAGTTTTAGTACAAGTACACCAGCAGGGTACTGACCAATTTTAGCTGCTGCACCTCTTTGTCACCAAAAATTAATTGCATGCAGAGAACAGTTTTAGTGAAACATGATATATATAGCTGTAGTAATTATGAATAATTACATCTTTTCAAATTTTAACTGGAGAACCTCTGCTGGAAGGACAAAAACAAACCTGAAATAGCGGTCATGCCACATGAGTGCTCCCTCAGGGTGACACCTGATAGAGGAGTTCTTTTCTATCTCAGGCAGAAGTAAAAATGAGCTCCGTATTATTTTCAAATAGAAGTTCCACTTCTATTTATTTCAATAGAATAAGACAAAAACTATTGAGCCTGATGCAATTTTACCTGTAATGTAGAAAAAAATGTAATGAAATCAAATATTTTTAAACATTTAGTAAAGTTATGTCTGTAATTACCCTGGAGAAAAACCTAATGTCTGAGAAGTTAGAAATGTGACACCTCTCCAAAAAACCAATATGACTTCCCACTAATTTGTGTAAGATAATGGAACTTCTAATTATACTTAAAGGGCTATAAAGTACCTGGTGACCATGTTTAGGTCAGAAAAAAGTTCACAGAGGAAGCTTCTGCTTGGAGAAGTCTGCTGTTATTAAAGATGAGCACTGCATAGATTTAAAGTAGAGTAAAGACACCACGTGATTTTAGATCGGAGATGAACAAGAGAGAGAGTCAAGGTCTAGTGAAACACACCAGGCGCTGCCATTTCATTGTCCCAGCCTCTTGTTTCAAACTTCTTCAGGGAGACGCTCATTTAACATCCTACATGTTTAGCACAAACAACGTTTTTGCAAAATTTGTGGTGAGTAGAGTTTCTGCCAGCCTCGCTCCTTCCTGCATGGATATGGGGTATGTCTTTACTGCTTGGATGAAGGAATGCACAGAATTTTAATGGGAAAGAATGGGACATCAGCATGGACCAGCACAACGCCATTAGAAACATGTCAGTAGACTGACATGGCACCCTTTGTTATGTGTAGATTAGAGACTTGCAGAGCTGGGGGTTGATGCCTACATTAAAAGAAAAGTCAATCATATAAAGAATATAGCTGGGAATTAAATAAATCAATAAATGACTGAATTTTTTGGGTGAATTTTGTTGGGCTGAATGGCCTGTTCTTGTCTAGATTGTTCTAATGTTCTAATATACAAGATAACTTACATTAAAGCAATATGTGTAATTATAGTTAGTATGGCTTTATAATGGGAAGGTCTTGTCACGAATGTGTCACACCTTTTTAATCAGACAAGGAGACAAATGCTTAGTCACTAAGACTTTCAAAATGACTGATGCAGTTCTACAGGTAAGGATAACACAAGATTGTGCCACCTTTGTGCCACATGTCACTTTTCAAGTACAGAGCTACAAGATAAGTGTTTACAAATACGATAGAAATGGGAAGCATAAGAATGTTTTACATATTTTTAGATTAAAATTTCGAAATTGTTGTGTTGATTAATATATAATATTTTATATTTGTTTGTAAATTGTCATTTAAGAATTTACATTTGAACGTTCTTAAAATAATCCATTTGTAATTTCAAAACCTTGAAACTTCTAGAAATGCCATTACTTTTGGTTAGGTGGGTTTGGGATTGTAATTTAGGTCCCGGGGGTTGGGGGCATGCTTTGAAACAGTTTGGCAAGGGTGACCGTGTTCAGACATGACATGAGCCTTTAAGCCACCCCTGACAGGAAGGCCATAAGTTTATCTAGATCATAAGTCTAGCTGATCTGAAGCAGAGTCTGCAGGACTGAAATGTAGCTATTTACGATTCGCCATTCTGCACCCCATTGGGACATTCGTACCAAAACAAGATTGGGTAAACCAAGGAAGTTGCCCACGCCCATTAAGCTACGATTTATGACAGGAATGGTAAAAGTTGGTCACTCCACCTTCCTCTCTCTCTCACTCTCACTCTCTGTCTTGCCATGAAGAGAAGACCACCAATCACTCCTGCCATTCCTCCACACTACCAAAATGAAATCTAAGCAAGTGAGAAGTATTTATATCATGGCATTAAATCTTCTTTTCCTTATTGTAAAAATTACTGACTTATCAAAAGATTTGTATTTACGATTATTTAGCTTACTTTAAGAAACTGTCAATTAATTTTGCTTACCCCATTGATAGATTGTTTTGCTAAATAAAAGCAAAACAACTCCCATTTTAATTTTTTTCTATTTTTTTGCATATACATTTTTTGCAGTACATGAAAAGAAGACAACGCCGTCTTAGTAGCCAAATTGAAAGAAGCAGGCTGCCTGGGCCTGTGCAGATGATAAGCTGACCAGGAAGAATTGAGTGTAACTACGTATAAGTTATTATGCCACCCGAAACTACACATCTAGCATTATCAGGTCGCATGGTTTGGTTTGTAAGCAGTGCTTACATTGTATTCTACTTCCTTAATGTCTGGGCATATTATCAATGATACAGAATTCAATGTGTAACTTGACTCCTGCCAGTTCTTTTACTCTATCTAATTGCCGGAGGTTATAGATGTAAAAGAGAAGTGAGGAGGAAGTGCTGATCTGCAGTACCTCACAGTGTGGTAAGACTATGTGATTTAAGACATTCTGGTAATGTCTACATATTAAAGTGTATAAAAGGGGAACAGACGGTCAACTAGGACTATTGTTTGTGTGATAAAACAAATAACGAAGGATGTTGTGAACCTTGACCCGGACACAGACAGACGGACATCGTTTGTTGCACCCAACACACTCGTTTATTTACAATTTATATTTACAGGAAAGTCAGTGCACGTCCCAGTGCCTCCAGCACCGATCCCCCAAAGTCCAGGCCTCACAGTCTAAATGCCTTTCTGGCCGCCTCCAGTCCTCTCTCCAGCTCTGTCCTTCTTCCACCTGACTTCCGCTTCTGAATCTTATATAGGAACCCGGATGGGCTCCAGCTGCTTCCCGGCATTCCTCCGCAGACACGCCCCAGTGTGGCGGAAGTGCCGGCTGCGCACCCGGAAGCCCTCCGGGGGTCCCCTGTCTTCTTCCCCCCAGCACTTCCTGGTGTGGCGGAAGTGCTGGGCTTCAGGTTTCTTCAGACACGCCACGGGCCCCTACAGGGTTGGGCTTCCAAGCCCTCTACCCGTGGCCCCCAATACAACCAGGGCGGTCGCCCCCTTGCGGTCTGGAGGAGGTACAAGCCCTCCTCCGGTCCTCCTGGGCGTCCCGGCTGGGCTCCACCCCCAGCCGCCTGCGACAATGTTTAAGGAAAACTTAATTACAGGAGTTATGAGATGAGAACTGTGCACTTGTAGAGGCTATAGCAGAGTCTAAAAAGTCAGCAGTTCATCAAATTATAAAGCTACTGTAGTTAAGGAACTTCTCAGACCTGCCTAATGCATTTCAGTAGTGTGAAAAATACCCAGTTGTGAATTTGTCTGATGCATGTTTTAAGCCTTACAAACCATAAAAACAACCGATGCAAAAGGGGTCATGATTTTCTGTGATTTTGGGTCCTTAGACACTGCAAATGGTTAATTGTTAAGTCTGCTTCCAGCATTGCTAGGGTGTGGACTCTGAGGTTGTTACCCATGTGTAATCGATGTGACGAGATCAAAAGACGGTTATGAGTTCCGCGAATACCAAATCTCTGAAGTATTCAGAGTTTATCTTTGTGCTCTTTCCTCACGTGTACTTTCGGTTTTGACCCTCTTGGACTCTTGACCACGATTATGCTGTCTCGTACTGGGCTTCAGTTTCATTTCACTTTCTGCCTTTTTTGTGTTTTGTTTTGGTTTTTACAGGCTTCTCCTGGTTTTTGTTCAAAAGGTTTATCTGCCAGTTTTGCTGACAGAACAATAGGTATGAGGGAGATAATTGAATCATGACAGTAATGAAATGCTGTCCAATTTGACTGCCCTTATTGCGTTGTTTTGTTTCCCTGCTGTTAGATGTGCTGCACAGCATGTGGGTTCCGAACGCCCATTTAGAGAGTGTCACACACGTGTGTTTAGGAGACAACTAAAGGGCTTGAATCCTTGTGATTCCATGCCAGACCAGGGGGTGGCGAAGTGCACTCATTTTCCCTCTCGATCTTTTGCAGCCCATTCTAGGGAAATCCCGCCCGGCTCTGGGGCAGCCACTGATGTCACTTCCGGTTCCGGTATTGATGACATCACTTCTTTTGCTGGCCTTTAAAGCCGCCATCTTGTCTTTAAAGAATCAGTTCTGTTTTGGACTCAGTTGGATGAACATGTTTTGCTATTTAAATCAGTTTTGCAGCCGGGAGCAATTATACGGGTGGCTGCCCCAAACTTTCTCAATGTTTGATGGTCGTTATTGTGACAAGAGTTAGAGATAAGCTTTGTCTTTTCATGAGAATAAAAAGCCCGCTAAACACATTAGATCATAATTCACCACAAAAATGCCATTTTTTGCTTGAAATGATTGTATTTTTTATATTATTAAAGACGTGAGAGGCCAATGTTATGTTGCACCTTGGATATTTCAGATAGTATTGTTATCTATAAATTATTTCAGTAGGAGTTACCACTTTAAAGGGCGTCCATGGGTATTTTTTTTAACAATCTTGTATTTCCTGTTTGCTCCACAGCATAACACAACAGTCACTGGAGAAAGACCAAGAAGAAGGAGAAGGAGTGAGGCACCTGAGAGGAACCCACTGCAGCTAGGTGATTCTCCTTTATCTGTAAAAAGTAATGCAAACTGAATCCCATTACAATATACCATAGGGGTTTTCTAAAATGAGCCGTCTGCAAAGCAACCAAACTTTACTTCATTTGTGTTTTAAGGCATAGTGTTAAAATGATAAAGCAACCATTGACACATCCATCACTGTGATGCAGACATATTCATAATTGCTTTTGTAAAATGATGAGATAGTGTGAACTCCCGATGGCTTTTATTCTATAAACAATTATTTTTAATAGAAACTAGATTTCAGTGAATAAACAAAAAAAATGTAATCTTACATTTACCTCATGCTGGAAGAGACATATGCTATAACCGTGAATACGTCATTACTGTAGCCTACTTTTAAGGTTTTTGCCCATCTTGTTTCTGGATGTTTTCAGATTAATGTAGTTCACTTCATGCCAACTGAATTTTGAACTATTTTTAAGTTCATTTCAGTTTACCTGAGCTTTTCTGAAAAAGAGAGGCAAAGCAATCTGACCTGAGCAAGGTTAGGAACATTTAGCTGTGGACAATAGCTGTTCATTGGGACTCAGTCTTTAGGTACCCCCCTTGTCCCACTCGCACTCATATGAGTGATGGCACTCTCCATCCTGAGCAGGGTTAGGGTTAAAAACCCTAAATTGCTAATCTTTACTTTTTTTGTTAGAAATCTTAGTAGCTTTTCTCAGCAAAGTTAGGAGCTGGACAGCACAGACTAAATTCCTGAAGAATTTTCAACATATTCCAAACTATCTGAAAGATAACAGTGGATTCAGAAAGCATTCAGACCCCCTCACTTTCTGCACAATTGCGTTAACATTATTGTGTTTTAGATTTAATTTTAAATAGTTACATTTCACATTTTTACTCCTCAGTCTACTCTCAATATTGCCTAATGACAAAATGAAAACATGTTTTCAGAAAGGATTACAAATTAATTAAAAATCAAAAATTGAAACCTCTCATTTATATAAGTATTCAGACCCTAAATTTAGTACACTGTAGAATCCCGTTTGGGGGCATTGACAGCTTCTGTTCTTCTTGGGTAAGTCTGTCTAAGCGTTGCACACCTGGATTTGGGCAGTTTATCCCACTAACTCTCAGGCTCTGTTAGACTGGTTTTGAGGTGTCTGTAAACTGCCATCTTCAGGTCTCTCCCCAGATGTTCTATGGGATTTAAGTCTAGGCTTTGGCTGAGCCACTCAAGGACAGTCTGAGACTTGTCTCAAAGCCACTCCAGCATTGTCTTGGCTGTCTACATCAAGGTCATTGTCACGGTGAAAGGTGAACCGTCATCCCAGACTGAGGTCATGCACACTTTACATCAGTTTTTCTTTAAAGAATTCTGTATTTGGCTGCATTAATACTTCCCTCCATTCTTACCAGTCTCTATATCCCTGCTGCTGAGAAGCACCCCAAGAGGACGATGCTGCCACCACCGTGCTTCACCGGAGGGATGGTATTAGGCAGGTGATGAGTAGTTCCTGGTTCTTACCAGACATGGTGCTTGGAGTTCTGGCCAAAGAGTTCAGTTTTTGTTTCTTCAGACCAGAGAACATTCTTTCTCATGCTGCCAGAGTCATACAGCACCAATTTAAAGTCACTTACTAACAAACATGTCAATAAGGTGGTAGACAGTGACTGGGTTGGTATATGATTTCACTGAACCATGTTTCCATAACAATTAAAAATAATATGGCACAAATCACAAAAACAGGAATGTTGTTGCAAGTTGCTGTCATTATATTTGTAGGTTTATAAGCTGTACTGACACGATCATCAGTTTCTTGTGTTTGGCCAAGTTGCCTAATGCCGATCAAAGGTTCTTACAGTATTCTAGCTGGTCATTTTCCAGTGTCATGTAGTTAGATTAATTTTACTTGGCTAAAAGCCCTCCCTCGCCCTCAGAAACTCCAAACATTCAGACAGAAAACTCATGTAAGAGTCATCAAAAGCTGTGACATCACTTTTTTTTTCCTTTGGTTGGGAAAGTTTTTACTGCAATCCCTTGATAAACACCTTTAGCAATGGACAAGTTGTCCTCTGCATACCCACACAATTATTTGCCTGGTAAAGTTTAAGCACAACTGAAATAATGAAAA
This sequence comes from Polypterus bichir lapradei, assembly GCA_026402145.1. Classification (NCBI taxonomy): domain Eukaryota; kingdom Metazoa; phylum Chordata; class Cladistia; order Polypteriformes; family Polypteridae; genus Polypterus; species Polypterus bichir. The sequence continues at coordinate 40,840,675 of JANRMT010062822.1, forward strand.
TCCCCTCCATTTGCCAGGCCCACACATCCCATTCATTTGTCCTGCAGAAAAAAATATTTTTTTTCCATTAGTTTATGAGGACCTCCCGTGTCGAACAGCAGCCTTTGCACGTAAATAAGCCACCAGGGCAATGAATAAATGGATTCTCTCAGCACTTCCCTATGTTTTTTATCCAACCCACATGATTTAACCTCTACAATTCAACAATAGAAGGCTTCGTGAAATGCAAAATGATTTATTTCATGCCATTTTTACATAGTTTTGGGCACTGAATTCAAAAATCAAAACCATTTTTCTCTATCACATATCATTTTTTCACAAAACACAGTTTTTGCTGTCAGTTATAGTTTTTTATCGTTTACACACTATACATTTTATACATTTTATTTTATATTAGGTTAGATTAGATAAACTTTATTAATCCCAAGGTTCAGATGCATACAATAGCAGAAACATAAAAAAAGGATACAGACTTACAGGCAAAATAGTACAGCCAATCAATCGATTAATAAATAAACAAATAAAACTTTACTAGTAAGTCGGGTGGAAGCATTGAATTGTCTAATAGCAATGGACAGAAAAGACCCCCAAAGGTGCTTCTTATTACTCCATGGTGGAATGAACCTGTAGCTAAACGTGCTCCAAGAAAGCGCCTCCTGGAAGAGATGGAGGGACTTTTTCATGATGGCATCCAATTTTGCCACTATCCTCTCTTCCACAACAGCTTCCAGTGTGTCCAGAGTTCGTCCTGTGATAGAGCAGGATTTCCTGAGACATTTGTTCAGACTTTGTGCTTCTTTTCTGCTCTGGTTACTTCCCCAGGAGACCACAACATGAATACCACACTGGATACTATGGACATCTTAGAACATCTCCACCAGCATGCTGCACACATCAAAAGACCCAAGTCTCCTCAGGAAGTCCAGTCTGCTCTGGTCCTCCTTGTACATAGCTACTGTATTGTCAGACCAGTCCAGGCACTTGTAGATCTGCACCACTTCCATGTCCTCCCCCTGTGAATGGTGGCTGGTCGCAGAGGCTCCTTGGCACACCTGAAGTCCACCACCTGCTATTTTGTCTTGATGATGTTGAGTTGTAAGTTGTTGTCCCTGCACCACAAGATGAAGTCCTCTACAACCTCCCTGTATTCTGACTTATCTCAATTATTAATGTAGCTTATGATGCTGGAGTCCCCTGAAAATATCTGTAGATGGCAAGCGCTAGTATTGTGCTGGAAGTCTGTTGCGGAGAGGGTCAACAAGAAAGAAGACAGAACAGTCCCCTGAGGTGCTCGAGTATTACACACCACCATTTCTGACATACACTCCCTCAGCCTCACAAACTCCTTTCTGTTGGTCAGGTAGTTCATGAACCTGGAGATTGGTAATTTACTTGAATTTTATTAAAATCTGTGTTGAAAGCAAAACAGTTATTTTATTCCATAATAAGCTCAGAACCTAGCTGAAAATTCTGTGTATCTTTGGTGTGCATTCAGACCTTAGTGTGTGTGTGTATATACATTTATTTATCTATTAATTTATTTATTTAAAGAGCTTCTGTGAAAAGCCAAATTTCTCCCTAGGGACAAATACAGTTCTAGCTACCTAAATATCTTACTGGGTTACCAGTTGAGACATACAAAATTACCATGTGTGAGCTGGACAGCACTGGGTTCAGAAGGAACTGCATCTTGGAATTTGGAAGTCAAAATTTCTGAGTTCTCAGTAGGAAGTTTCAACTGGAATGTCCCCAAAAGTTTGATATCCTAATCAGAAAGTCAGGAGAGTCTCACCAACCCCAACCTCAAAATCCAAGATGGCTGCACCATGCATCAACAGTAAGTGGAAGCTGTAGTAATATACTGTTTAATAGCACTTTTGTCTATTTGTGTCTCATTAAATCAGTCACACACACAGTGCTGTCCAACCTCTATCACTGTTTTTGGATGCGCAAAATACAGTGAAACATATTGCTCAGTTGTTGTCTATATTCTGAAAGAGCAAGCCAAACAAGGTTTATCCTGGAGGTGTCCATATTGGTTTTCCACAATGTTTTATTGGAATGCAATCAGCTCAGGGGTGACGTTATATCAGGGCTCCAACATCCAACCTCTAGGGTAAATGGAATGCAGCAAAAACTATAGCTTCGTGCCAAAAACATCACCAGACCAAGCATGGTAGTTCCAGATGAGGTGCTGCTACCACCACCTCATATCAAGCTTGGTTTAATGAAACTGTTTGTCAAAGTCCTGACAAAAGATGGAGCCTGTCTGATGTACTTGTGCAGAAGGTTTTTGGTTTTCTCCAAAGCTTAATTGAAGGAGGGCAATTTGACTGACCTGTGTGGCAGACGGCTGGGACCCATGCCCAGCCAGGATACCCCTTTGGCACTGAATCCGGGGGAGCAGCCATGGGAGGCTTATTACTTCCCCTGGAACACTTGGTGGCAGCCCCCCTGGGCTGCATTGGGGCCACAGTCAGGGAACATTGGAGCTCAGCCCTGTTGGGCTCCGTGGCCACCGCCAGGGGGAGCTGCACGACTTCCTGAGCCTGTGTTGGCAGTAATGCAGCCACACCCGGAAGTACAGCCTGAATTAGGTCAATCATCACCTGGAGCACTTCCGGGTGTGCTACAAGAGGAGCCTGCAACCACTACTTGAGGCGCCAGAGTCAGGAGGAGGAGGACAAAGCTGCCTGGGAGGAGTGGAGGAAGAAGAGTGTGTTTTGGTGTTTTCTTTTTGTGTGTTTTGGGGACTGTGTAGGGCCTGTGGGAACGTGGAAGACGTGCCCCACGGCTGAAGAAAATACATTTTTGTTTAATTTTCACGTGCCTCCAGTGTCAGTCTGTGTCGTTATTCCACACTAGCGTAGTCGGCCGGATTTCTGACCATCCAAAGGCAGGGACCTGCACCCAATATCTTTTAGTGTGGAATAAGTTGCTATATCAGCCTTGTGTTTTAGGGAGCAAGACAGGGACTCACACAACACAACATGTAATGGCCTACTGGGGCAAAAGTAAGCCCACCCTTGTCCTCAGAAGCTGCTTTTGTCCCTTGTAGCAGAAATGATTTCTTCTTGAGGCATGTTGCATAATTGCCCACCAGTCTTTGACTCTGTGGAAGTTTTAACAAACTCCTTAATGCAAAGTTCCTTTTGTTGCAAGATGTTTGTAGGTTTTCTTGCATGTCCTGCCTGTTTCAAATCCCCCACAGCATTTCAATGGAACTCAAATCAGGGATTTGATTAGACAAGTCTATAATTCTCCTTTTCTTCTTCTTGAGCCATTCCTTGGTGGATCTGCAAGTGTCCATTCCTGGTTCAACTTCAACTTTTGGACAGATGGACACACATTCTCATTAAACACACTTTGATATGATGCAGAAGTCACAGTTTACTCAATGACTGCAAGCTGGACTATGTCAAAACTGGGTCTTTTCACCACTCCTGTTTGAGGTTTTCATGGACATAATAACAAGGCATAGCCAAGTATGTGAGGATGTCCAGTTGCAGAAGCTAGGGATAGCATACTTTGTGCGGATGATGTCGTTCTCTTTGCCTCATCTGTCTATGACCTTTGGCATATACTTGAATTCACTGCAGCATCTGAAACAGTTGGATCAGCACCTCCAAGTCTGTGATTATGCTTCTCTCTCAAAAAAAGATTACTCTTACCAGGTGAGGATGTAAGACCTTGTTGACAAGTGACAGAAAAAAGAAGAATTAGATCAACAAGATCTAATAATAGATCTGTGTTCTGTAGTTGTTCATGGTGGTAAAGTGGGACCTAAGTTTTTCAGTTTACAGGTCAATCTACAACCTGTCCTCATCTATGATCACGAGCTGTGGACTGCTGCCACTATGACCCTCACCAGGAAGCACAGTTAAGAATATGAGATGAGAAGTATGAGGGGGTCTGATGAGAAGTGAGCCTACCTATGAAGGAGTAACTTCAGGCATGTCATTTTTTTTCTTAAGTAGACCAGACCTTGTTTGTAATTCCCACTAACTTTGAACCCAGCAACCATTTCTTCTGCCTGCTATTGCTGAAAAAGTCCTGAAAACGTGTTCCTTGGAATCCTCTTTCATCACAACAGTGCTCCAACACACAGAGAATGCGTGACAGTGGACATATTTCAAGAACACAACTTGGAACTGTTGCTTTACCCTACTTATTCACCAGATTTGGTGCCTTCTGATTTCTTTTTCTTTCCCAACATGAAAAAACACCTCCATGGTTGAGATTTTGACACAGATGTTGCTGTCATTGATGAGGTGGTGCAGTGTTCTGACTCGCAAGATTTTTTTTTTCTTTTAAAACATTACAACATGGGTTGAATAGAGACAAGAGTTTTATAGCCAGGTATGAGGACTGTTTGCATCTCTCAGAATGACACAGACAACCTGTCTACAGACCCATATTGTTTTGAAAAACTCATCACAAACTTCAAAGGACTTTGTTGGACAGTTATCCTATCTAAAGATTTTGACCATACATTGTTCCTCTCTCTCCTGTTTAATTAATCTTAGCCTGAATGAACCTATTAATTTTTTACGTTTAAGATTTTTCATTTAAAGATTTACCATTGTTGTTTCTTGTCCTAGTGTGTGGATATAAACACAGGAAACTTCACTTTCTGTATTTCTGTACATCTTGCCTGAAGAAGGGGCCTCAGTTGCCTCGAAAGCTTGCATATTGTAATCTTTTTAGTTAGCCAATAAAAGGTGTCATTTTGCTTGGCTTTTCTCTTTTTTCTTTCCTAAAGGCATCCAGAGGTTGGAGAAGTGGATTCACCTTCAGGTGGTCAACATTGAAAAATCCGAAACCCTTCCCAGGAAGTCTCACTTCCCATCAGGCACTCCTCATATGTAAGTCAATGAATGTCTTTGTTTCTCATTGCATATATGTTATGAAAGTGGCTAAATATTTTCAAGTTAAATTGATTTAAAACAATATTGTAAACATAAGCTAATTGTATAATTTTATGAATTCTAATTAAATGTCTTTATAATTTTGCATTTAAATGTGATAGAAACATTGCACTTATACTTTAATTCATGAATGCAAATAAAATGAATTACTCAATTAAAACAGATTTATGGATCTCTAATTTTGCAGACCAGCGATAATGCCCATTTTGAGCAATGTAAAATGGCTGATAAGATCAACTCCAGTTCCTCCATTTTTAATCCCCTAACTCTTTCCTAGTTGGAGTCAGTGTCGTTAGGAGACGGATTTAAATAACCATTTGTGATAACACATGAAAGATTAGCGCCCCGCGTGTCCGATCCTCGGGACCACCTGGTATTTCCCACCTATAGTCGCCCCCTCCTCACGACGCCGCGCTCGTCTGTATGCTTAGCGATGACTGTCTGACACCTGAGTGGTGCGCGCGCAGCCAGCCGCGCCTCGCACCGCCCTCTTTCCTCCCTCCCAGTCGCTGCCAGCCTACACGTGCGCGCTTGTTGGAATGCTGGACTCCACGTTTTGGGTGCAACGCACCGACTGTGTTCCCCAAGATCCCCACTATCCCGGCTGTTCCCAACATACACTAAAACACCATTAACGAGAAGGAGACGCAATGGTTTTTAACAGTGAACAGAAATGGCGGACCAGTTCACAATAAAGAATAGACGATTACAGCTTGGAAATCCTGCTGTCACACCCCCTGCCCGCCCCTCCGCGCCGCTTTTTGCACCTAAATACGAGACGCGATCATTGGCGGTTTCGCTGGCGGTCAACTGGACTTCTTCACACTTGTATCGAGCAGTTTGTCGATATCTGGCTTTTTTTAAAACAATGTCAGCTCATATTTATTCTTAGGCTAGACTGTACTTCCAAAGAAAAGGGGAAGACAGAACAGCAAAGAGGAAAAGAGGCAGCCAGTCCCTACGCTTTCTGGGAGGCTGGCGTTTGGGGCGGCGCGTGGTGGGCACTCTCTCCTTTCCACGCGCTACGGCAGGTTTTCAGAACGTAGTCGGGGTACACCAACAAGAGGACGGAAGTGAAACACGGGTGGACAATTCAGGCACCAAAATCCGCAAAGTCCCGGGACAGGGAGAGCTTCACCACATCGCTACTCGGTGAGTACTCCGACGGTGTCCGGCCGAGTTTTGCCTTCCGTTAGGAATTCCAGGCCTGCTTTTGTCGCCGTCGACATAATCATTTTTTTCTCTCAGTAGTAGGCATTTCTTCTTTTTCGGCGCTTTAATCTATAGGGGTAAAGCGATGTCAGACAATCAGTGGTCTCTAAGCAGCAGTACATTTCACATAGCGCCTTAACAAAGCGATTGACATTGTTCAAGTCACCTGTGGACACCTGGGTTGTGCTACTACACGCAGAAGGTTTGGAGCGGACAGTTAACAGAGGGGAAAAGCGGATGCATTGTGAAGACCCCCTGTTTATTGGTGTGACTGCAGTGCCAATGTATGAACCGGAGTTGCCAGATTTGTAAAGGGCCAACCAGCGCAAATTCTTTAAAACCCCTACGGAAACAGTCCTAATGTTGCAGTGTTTGGATTATGATTAATCATTTAAACTGTCGTCTGTGATCGTTTACGCATGGAAAGGGCGTGACTTTATGCAAATATACACTTTTTTTAGGGGGAGGTGTCTATTGGGGGAATCTTGCTAAGAAGGAGTGTTCCTTTATGCAAATTAGCGGCCAAGAAGCGCAAATGCTGGTTAATTGATCGTTTTGTTTCTGTTAAAAATAAGCTTGAATGGTGCCGAAATGTTTTCCAAATTAGACCAATAAAACATCCCAGAGAAACCAATTAAATTGTCAAATCGGCGTCGAGTTAATGTTGGTGCCGCATAGCAATTTATACAGAGCATAAAGGCATGCTGAAGGGCAGGTGAATTCTTGAGGAAGACTTGTAAGGATTTGGCTACAACCCCTTTACAAATGCCCTCCACCAAATCCGATTTCTGAATTTATTGAACAGAGTGAGGGATGTAACAGCCTGAAGAGGTTGTTATTATCTAGTATTTAGTTATAATACCTAATTAGGTACCGTTTATGTTTTAGAAGAAGTGAGAAATTAAGGCTGGCTTGATAGTACAGTGGCAATACCAGTGTCTGGGTAGGTTTTTCTCGGCAGTCTGAAGTTTGCCTATGCAGTAAGACAGGTAGATTGTACTTTTGTGTGTGTTGTGAGCGTATAGAGGAATATTGCAGACAAAGTAAAATAAAAATAAATCTATGTACTGTGTAATAAAATGCTGAGGCAGGTGTGTGTGTGTGTCTGGTCCCTCAGAACAATGTCATTGATCAGTTTTTTCCCTTGTTTGCTCAGTAGTAAGAGTGAAGACATACTTTAGAAGTGCCAAGTTCAATTCCTGATTTTGACTTTATTATTATGCAGAAAGTGAGCGAAAGTGGAGCATTTAGTGATAACAAAGCTAATAACTTACTGTGCAATATTGAGTCCTTAAATACTAATGAGGTACAATCTGAGTTGCCTTCAAAGATGGGAAGTATTTGGAAGAATATGAATAATGTTTTCGCTGCAGGTAGTGGGGAGTGTTGACTATTGGTGATAGTCAAAAAGCAAAGCGCCTTAAATAGCTGAGCCTTTATGGGACTGCGATCAAGAGTGGAAGCGCTGGGCAAGAGAGGCTGAGCCACATGAAGACACTGAGGAGAGGCTCAGGAGGAATGCTGTTTTTAAATTTATTTTATTACCTACCTTTGTCAGGTAACCCTGGTGCTGGTAAATACATAGCCAAATAAATATATGTACTGTGAAATGTGACAATTAATACATAACTGCATGAAATATCAGTGTATATAAGTAAATGTCTTGAAATACAATTTATGTATTTATTTTTTCATTTATTTATTTCAGTGACACCACATGCAACATGAAATAAGTCATGAATTTAAAACTGTCACTTTCACTCGTCAAACCTAAGAGGGTGGGTCTGAGCAAATACAGTTTTTCTAATTGGTGGGACTCTGGTACAGAGGACATAAACCTTTGACCGTCAAGTGTCACATTTACAGCAGACACTTCAGATATAGACTCCTAATGATATATTTGGAGTTTCTTGAATTACAGTAGCCACTTTGTACTGTCATTCTGGGTAACTTTTTCTTTCATGCCTGTCCAGTGTGCAATAGTCACAAATCTGAGGATGCACACGAGTCGCAGGATTCCCAAGTCCAGCAAATTTCATAATGCTACTCAGCGTGACGAATTAAAGTGACAGTTTTCAATGCATGGCTTATTTCATTTTGTGTGTAGTGTCATAGAAAAAGTTAAATTCATTAAGCAATAAGCAAGGAAGAACTTTTTGTGACACATTCAATCATTCATACATTTCTTGTTATTTATTGTCATATTTCACAGTACTTTTATTAATTTTCATATTTATTTAACTTTGTCCTAGAAGTCAGATGTTGACCAGTTTAGGGTTTGTTCTAGCCATGAACCTGATGAATGGGTGGATGAACTTGTAGTTATGAGGATAGTGTGCTGCAGAGCAGCAACATGCTACTCATTGGTCCATGCATACTTGTTTGTATATGTTTTTTGTATGTATTCTTATCGTTTTGTTGTTTGTGCAGTCTGTTTCTGTTTATGACTGCCAAACCCTCAGCAAGTACTCATTCTGACAACGGCATATCTTGGCAAATGGATATTTCTTATGCATATTGTCTAATGTTGTGTTCACTGTCTGATGTTTTGTATTATGCTACTGTCACTGGTTTGTGGGAGATACGCAAGTAAGAATCTCATTTTACTGTGTATACATTGTGTTAAAGTTGAACTTGAGATTAGACCAAGACTAAGGGGTATCAGACTAGATTGTATTGCCAATTACAGAATTTGACACCTGTAAATTGTCTTTCTAACCATTTTTATAAGCTTTGACTCTGTGTTGCTTTTATGAAGCTCCGTTTCCTTTGTGTGATTTATTTCAGTAAGCTGATTATAAAGATGCATTAGGTGTGTGTGTGTGTGTGTGTTTTGTAATAGATTTAATTCATAGATCAGTTTTTCTTTTAATAAACGTTTTTTCTTAATTACCTTATGCTAAATAGTACTGTTAAATTTCAGTGAAAATCAATAGTTGCTGTTTTGATATTTTTGAATTTAAACAAATAGCTAGAAATGGAGAAGTAAAAGCACCAAGAGATCCTGTTGAAAGCCATTTAGGTTGGAGCAGTAACCTGTAGCCACAGGATTCACCATTGCTTGTTGCTCGAGGGACCTTCTTGGCTGCAGTCTTTTATTCCACTCAGTTCCACGATCACTGTGCCATTCTGGCATTTAATAGTTTTAATTTGTAAATAACTAAATTTAAAAGTTATGTCGGCATCTAGTTTTCAACTTCTGTGATCCTTTTAAAAAATTGCTCAGAGTTGCCTGGATTTGGAAGATGATAATAGCATAAATGCCTTGATCAGATGATTGGATATTTTGCCATTGCAATATTTAAAACTTGGGCGGCACGGTGGCGCAGTGGTAGCACTGCTGACTCGCAGTTAGGAGACCCGGGTTCGCTTCCCGCGTCCTCCCTGCGTGGAATTTGCATGTTCTCCTCGTGTTTGCGTCGGTTTCCTCCTAGTACTCCGGTTTCCTCCCACAGTCCAAAAACATGCAGGTTAGGTGGATTGGCGATTCTAAAAATTGTCCCTAGTGAGTGTGGTTGTGTGTGTCCTGCGGTGGGTTGGCGCCCTGCCCAGGATTGGTTCCTGCCTTGCGCCCTGTGTTTGCTGGGATTGGCTCCAGCAGACCCCCGTGACCCTGTGTTCGGATTCAACGGGTTGGAAAATGGATGAATGGATGAATATTTAAAACTAGTATGACGTGACTATCCCATAAAATAGTGCTTTAGTCATCCTGTACCATATTTCCTATTTTAGTTTGGCAAACTTTGTTCCAGAGATGGAATTGTTGGTTACATGACCAGACAATATACTTGTCCTTTGTGTATTATTTATGAGTGTCTTCATTTTCTGCTTTTTATTTGAAATTGTATCTTATTTTCATTCCAGCATTTATCTGTTTCAAAGTTGTGGGGGCCTGGAGCCTAAATATTTGAATAGTCTCGTAAAACAATACACCTGTGCAGGTGCATGCAGTTACCACCAGAGCATAGTGCCTTTCTCATTGCCATAGGCGCACACATAATGTAGGAGAAGTGAACATTTTTATACCCTGCTAAAGCTTCTCATTAATGTGCCTGGACATGTTTACTTGAATGGTATTTCTCCTCTGTGTTACCTAATCTGATTTTGCACCAAAGATCTCGGTTATTTTTTGCTGTATAGAAGGAAGGAGGGAGAGAGAGAGGTTAGGAGCATGCGCTAAAACAGTGCGCTGCTACACCCAGCACATGACAAAACACCTCATAATCCCAATTTAGGACCCGGGTGCAGTCATGCAGCGGGTGACACCTTAGCACCACACTAGTCTGAATGGAATGGAACAGAGTGAATTTTTTTTTTTTTACGGTGGCTGGAGTGCAAATCCTGCTACCAATCTTCAAGTTTTCCCTGCAAGTTGGATGACCTGCTTGTAGGTCTGCATGCAGGTTAACGTCATGCACAGGACGTAGCATCTGCAGGTTAAGGGCCTTCCTCAAGGGACCAATGGAGTGGAATTACTTTATAGAAAAATGTTAAATTATGTTTGCAGAAATGTATGTGAAATGTATGCAGTGTGCAAACGCATTTCGGGTACAAATAATACTGAAGGAACTTAATGTTTAGCAAATGTCTTGTAACATCTGTCCTTTCATTCAAAGTTATTTGGCACGCTAAAAAGAAGACATAGTTAATCATACAAACCCCATAAAAATAAAAGTTTTTTCACTTGCTGGAGTTAACAGACTCGTGAATTGGTACGTGGCTAAAAGCTGTTTTAGTTCAGTATATCTGCTGTATCTGTATATAAAAAAACAGATAAGGAAATGGAAGGGTAAAAGTGGTTTCCACTATTGGAAATGTATTTGTTTAACCATATTGAGTGTAAATGTATTTGAGATCTTTTAACCATTGATAAATGCTAAAAACTGTTAGTAGGCAGAAAATTTTGCAGAAATGTCCAAGTAAACCGACAAAGACAGCGATGCAAATTTCCTTGTAATGCAGGCATCCTCATCCGAAAACCCAATCTTTGAAATGCGCACACCAGTCCCCTGCTTCTAGCTACAAGTTACCCCAATCTTTGCTACTTTAAAATTTGGACAGGAAGTGCAAACCATGATTTAGTCTCCTAAGAAAGGAATGTGAACTCAAAAAATCATATAATCCATCAATATATGGACAATAAGAAATTCATTTTCAGTTTTAGCAAAACAACAAAGCAGACTAGAACAAGAAAATAAAAAATGCACACCAAGTTGTGGTTTTAAACATAGAATTAAACATAGTATTTAACATAGATGTTAAAAATGGCATAAACTTAAAAAGTAAATATTTCAGCATTAAGTACTATTTAAAGTTGCCTATTTAGCAAATTGTTCTAAAAAGGGGAAAAAGCTAGAAATTGCCCTGTTACTGAACAGAAAACGTGCAGTGACTATTTTCTATTTAAGCAAAGTCAAAGGCAATGATTTTGTTTGTTTATTACTAGGGGGCTTTGCCCCGTGCTCACTTCGCTCGCCAACCCCTGTGTTTGGTTAATCGGATATACAATTTTAATTTTTTTTTCTTTGGAATTGTTTCAATTTCATTATTTGCACTTTTACTTTAAACCTTCATTAAAAACAATATTTTTTGGAGACGCATTGTGACGATGCAACGTGAGTGAATATTGTTTCTGTTTCTCTAATAAATAATCCAACTTTTTCTAATGTTTGTCCCTGTGATTTATTGATTGTCATAGCAAAAGCTATTCTTACAGTAAACTGTAAACTTTTTAATACGAAGGGCATATCACCAAGTCTCATCTCCTTTGGTATGTAATGTTATTCGCAGAATATATATGTTACTTTTCTTTTTGCCTGTTAAAATTTGCATCGCTTCTCCGTGATCATCAGTATACACCTGACTGAATTGTGTATTCTTTGAAATTCAACTTGTCGTTGCTTTAACTGTTGCGGGACCACAGATTCTCATAGCGTATGGTCCATTATTGTGTAAATCCACGTTTTGTGCATTGAATGATGCGAAGGCGAAAAGACTTTGTTGTCTAATCTTTGCCTTTTATTTCTGGCCTCGATTTGTCCTTCTATTTTTTCAATTACACCTGGTTCTGATGATTAATCACCTTTTGTTTGCGGTAATGCGATCTTTACTATCTTTTTTTTTGATACTGTAGCGACTGACATGATAAAATGTCATAATCAAGTGGTAAATTTTTACTTGAGCAATCGCCGACTTCCTAACCCCAAACACAACTTTCTAGCACCCTCTTCAACCCCTCCTCCCAGTCTTGCCTCCTCTTACCACAGCATCAATCAATACCCCGCTATCAGTCTTCCGTGCTGTACTCTGCCCTCCCTCAATCGGACCGAACAGTCACTTAAAACCAAAAAGGCCTCAACCTGGCTGGGATGCTACAATACTTGTAAAAACTACTTTTACTGCTTTCATATTCTATACCTTTCTCTGCATATGTATCACGACATCGTTTGTTTGAGCCTTTCGACTTCCACTGCTTTCATAATCTATTTGCCTTTTTTCTCTCCAACACATTTGTGTCTCTGTTCTCCGTATTGTCTTTATATGCTTTATATGTACTGAGAGCACAGGATCTGTGTGTACTACGTGCTTTTACACGACTTGAGTGTTTTTTGATGGGTATGTCTTATATGATATCTTTTGTAATTAGGGTGTGTCTTGCAAGAATCTCATGTTCCATGTCCCCACGAGACGGCCCTGGGACAATCTCTTGGCACCAAGTCTCATGTTTACGGTCCTCGCGAGACGCTCCATGGCCAGTCTCTTTTGTCTCGCTGGTCTTTTAATTGTCTTCTGAGAACTACCGAGAAGGTCACGTATCATCGCCCTGCTTTTCCTTTCCAGGATTTTTTTTTTATAATAGAGAGATTTGTTTTATACGGTATATGTGGCATACAGAAGAGTATCTGTAAGGTGTAGATTGGTGCAGCTCTAAAAGGCTGTCTTAACTCTGTCCACTATAGGTTGTAACCAACAGACAGCCATATGTAATTCAGTTATTATAGAATAAGTGCTGCATTTTATTCAGTTGGGTTAATGTTGATCAAGCTAAATCAAGTAAACATTGCATTTTCCACTATTCAGATTGTTAAATAGTTGTTTGCTTTATCTTATCTGTGTGCAATTTCTCTGCATAGTAGTTTTTTTGACCACTCTAAAGTATTTTTTTTTTGCTTGCTGCAAAGTAAAGAAATAAATCATAGTGATAATTTGGTGCTGTAAACATTATACTGTATGCCATATATAATTATAGTTATGTGGTCTGTCACCATTGTTTACCAGAATCAACACTGCATATTGTCAATGTAATTGTAGACTGATTTTATTGTCAATTTTTGTCCAAAAATGACTAACAATATTTTGTGAAAGAAAAGTAGGAACTGCTTAGAAAATGTCCTGCCATCACTGTATTATGAAACACTACATACATTCAATTACTGCCCTATATTACATCAGTCAGAAATGGCAAGTGATTATTCAGATGGAGTTTTAAGCAGCTGTCTTCTAAACGTGCACTTTTGTGTACTCATTTGGCCTTTGTTTTATTGTAAGACAAATTCAAAAGCACATCATTTCATAGGCAGTTGCAATCAATAGTTATTGATTTAAAAAGTGTGATATATTAGGCTCTTGATGGCATGCTGTTTTTGTAGCAACTAAAGTGAAAAATATGGGTGTATAAAATTAGAGGAGTGACAGAATTTTGAAAATGGACAGTGGTCTGTGCGTTCTGTGATTGGTCTCTGATTTAGCAATAGTTTGACATGAAGTCCAAAGGTCCCTTTGTTTTCATAGGCTCTCTCAGACTAGGTCCTGCAGTGCCAATGTGCCTTCTGGGTTGTGTTCTAATAGTGTATTAACTGAAGACAGTTTCCTACCCATGATTGGTCTTCCAGATTTTTTTTTTGTATCTAGATCTAATTTTTTTAAACAGAAATTCCTGGTCTGTTCAATTCCACAGTACAAAACTCAAGGATTTATGTATTTTTCCAGGACCTGTTAAGTTTTTCCAGTTTTTTTTTTTTTTTTTTTTTTTTTTTTTTTCAGATACAAATTTTCACAGTGCCAGCTATTAAAGCAACCTCTTGATAATAAATACACAGTTGTGAGTGAGTATTAATTAACAGTTACCCTTGTTTGCGAATTCTCAATTGTAAAGCAAAGTATTTAAAAGCATTTTAGGGAATAATCTGTTTACAAGAAAATTATTCCTTCAGCGTTTCCTGAACTTAGTCCAGTTATTGCTTTAAAGCATTTCCCAATAGCAATTTCTCTTAAAGATTTAATTTTAAATGTATTTTTTATATTGGGCTCACACACTGTTTTATAAATGGGTTGCAACATGCAGAATTTAACATAAAATAAGTTGATAATTATTGTGTTGGGTTAAGAAAATCTCTTCCTTCAATTTATCAAAATCATTATGAAAATTTTTGGTTTTCAGGTTAGATGATTTGGTCTAATACTAGCTAGCCTTGCCCAGTTTAAAAAAAAAAAAAAAAAAAGTCTGTTTTGTCATATTGCACCACTGCAAATATGGTGTCAAAGTGTAAGGTTATGCTGCACGTCAAAGACCTCTCTCCTGTCAAAAACATTAGAACAGTTTCAAAGGGAACTGGACATTCCGCCCAATAAGGCTTGCCAACTACACTCACACTTCTCGGCCTTCCTGGAAAAGTCTATTCGGGGGTCCTGGAGAGGAGGGTCCATTGGATAGTCGAACCTCAGATTCAGGAGGAACAGTGTGGTTTTAATCCTGGTTGCGGAACATTGGACCAGCTCTGCACCTTTAGCATGGTCCTGGAGGGTGTATGGGAGTTTGCCCAACCAGTGTACATGTGCTTTGTGGACTTGGAAAAGGCGTTCAACTGTGTCCCTCGGGGAATCCTGTGGGGGGTGCTCCGGGAGTGTGGGGTACTGAACCCCCTCATAAGGGCTGTTCAGTCCCCGTACAACCGGTGTCAGAGCTTGGTCCGCATTGCCGGCAGTAAGTCGAACCTGTTTCCAGTGAGAGTTGGACTTCACCAGAGCTTCCCTTTGTCACCGATTCTGTTCATAACTTTTATGGGCAGAATTTCTAGGTGCAGCCAGGGTGTTGAGGGGGTCCAGTTTGGTGGACTCAGGATTGGGTCACTGCTTTTTGCAGATGATGTTCTCCTGTTTGCTTCATCAGGCCGTGATCTTCAGCTCTCTCTGGATCGGTTCACTGCTGAGTGTGAAGCGGCTGGGATGGTAATCAACACCTCCAAATCCGAGACCATGGTCCTCAGCCAGAAAAGGGTGGAGTGCCCTCTCAGGGTTGGTAGCCAGATCCTGCCCTAAGTGGAGGAGATCAAGTATCTCGGGGTCTTGTTTACGAGTGAGGGAAGAATGGAGCGTGAGATCGACAGGCGGATTGGTGCGGTGTCCGCAGTGATGAGGGCTCTGCATCAGTCTGTTGTGGTGAAAAAGGAGCTGAGCTGTAAGGCAAAGCTCTCAATTTACAGTCGATCTATGTTCCTACCGTCATCTATGATCATAAGCGATGGGTAGTGACCGAAAGAACAAGATCGCAAATACAAGCGGCTGAAATGAGTTTCCTCCGCAAGGTGTCTGGGCTTTTCCTTAAAGATAGGGTGAGAAGTTCAGTCATCCGGGAGGGGCTCAGAGTAGAGCCGCTACTCCTCCGCATTGAGAGGAGTCAGATGAGGTGGCTCGTGCATCTGATCAGGATGCCTTCTTGGTGAGGTGTTCTGGGCACGTCTTACTGGGAGGAGGCCCCGGGGAAGACCCAGGACATGCTGGAGGGACTATGTCTTCCGGCTGGCCTGGGAATGCTTCGGGATTCCCCCAGAAGAGCTAGAAGTGACCGGGGAGAGGAAAGTCTGGGCATCTCTGCTCAAGCTGCTGCCCCCGTGACCCGATCTCGGATAAGTGGAAGAGGATGGGTGGATGGATGAAAGCTTGCCAACTAGGACTGCCATAAACTATTATTTTGTAATCAATATATCAACTATTGTATTAATCTAGCATGCAGTTTTGTTCAAATAATTCAAAATGACATTTGAATATATGTTGTATTTAAATGTTTATTGAACAATTTTATATGTAGAATTTGAAAACATCAGGATATAAAAAACACAGCTCAAACAAAACCAAATAATTAGACTCTTGGGTTCTTTTAGACCTTAGTATTTCAATGGATCCACTCTAAGACTCATTTCGTGTATTTTTGAAAAATCCATATACCAAGGTCCAAGGGCATGTAACCTGGTCACTCTGATGATAGATCCACCCATGAGCAACACAGAGATAATTATGCGTCAGATATGTTTCTATTAATGTTTACTTTTCATCATCATTACCCTATATATGGGGATTTCAGGCCCTTCTCATATGCTGGACATGAATAAATTTTATAATAATGACAGTGACAATCACTTTGATCTAATGTAGCTTAACAATTGCAATTATTTTTCAACATATTTAAATGAATGCATACTTTTCAGTATTCTGTCCATTTAAATTGAGAGGAATGTGTACTGGCATGTCGTAAATTGAAAGAGCTGGACACTAATTGCCTTCTTGCCACAATTGAACAGTGAGTTAGTTAAACTTGGTATTGATCTTGTTGTGCTGTTCACTGCAACAGCATTTAGACCTTAGGATCGTCTCCTATTATTACAGTACTACATAGTCTGGTCTAATTCTGCAACTAGTAGGGTACTATCTTGGGTACACTGCATCTGACCCTCTTTGTTTTGGTTGTGATAAGTTCCTCCTGTGTGAGTGCCAGAAGCACCTCATGAATCCCTGTCTCTGCTTCTGTGAGTGACAGAAGTAGAGTTTTGAACAATTAGTATAACCAGGATCAACCAGCTGGTGGTCTCCTTGACTTCTTAGTTCTAATTTCTTCGCCTTATTCAAAAAGACATCAGTCATCACTGTGTCCAGAAATAATCTTAATGTCTACAGTCCATTTTGTACTCTCCCAGATTATGATGAATGTTTAGACTCCCTCCTTTTTGCATATTGTCTCAAATGATAGACATTATCATTTCATACCACCCTGGTATATCTCTTTAATACAAACTGCTATGCCAGATTGCTGCTTATAATCTTAAGGTGAGCTTTTAAAACTGTTGTACCATCAAAGCTGATCACCATTCTGCTAGATCTTTCGCTTCCTGCCACCTTCACTGATAGTCATGATGTTCTGTGCTTGCTGGACACCTAAAGAAGCTGAGACAGCACAGGCGCTAGCTACTTTCCAAAGGTGGCTTCAGTATAAAATTCCAAGAAATGTACATTTTGTTTTAATATGTCATTTTTGGTGCGTATTTGTAAATGGAGTGTTCCATCAGAAAAAGTTGTTCCTAATTAGGAAATTGGTTAGAACAAAAGTATATAGCACTCCAGGAATATGATTTTTTGCATGTTCTAATTTTCAGGTGCCAAAATCACTCCTTTACAAAGCCATCTATTGTTTTTGGAGCTGTTGCAAATTTTCTGCAAATGTTTTGTGATTCTTGAATAGAGGTGAATACTGTGCAAAATTTGAAACTTGAAATTGGACCATTTGTAGCATCTATGGGGGTTGTGTCCTTTGAGACTACAACCTGAATCGTGTATAAATTATAAAGAAAATAAATCAACAAATGATGACTGTCTGTTCATTTCTTAGTAAAGCATACCTGCCTTCTAATTTCCTCATATGCCTGATAGATTGCTGTGTGTTTATTTACGTCTGTCATATTATAGTATATCCATCAGTATACCTTTGCAGGGTGGTTGTCTGTGTTCCTGGGTGTACTTGTTGTGTTATAGGAAGTTACTTTGCAAAGTTTGGTTCAAACCGCCTCAGTGGTGTAGGAATGCATAAGGAACAAATTGCATATACTGTAGATGACGGTCTTTCTCCCCCTCCTGTACTTTTATTTCTCTGAGTTTTAATTTTAAATGCTTTCTAAAGTGTCTCCTCAATTTCACCTTCAATCAATAGCAGTAGAACTTCAGAATAGTGCTGAAGTCTGCTGTTGAGCTATTCTTTAGAATATTCTTTATTGAAATCTGGTGATGAAAGAGGCATGTATTTAGGCGACTATAGCAGTGACGCAAGGAGCACATACTGGACTCTCTTTGTAGCTTGGGTTAGTGTTGTGTGTCACAAGTATTGTGAGGAGAGTGCTTATGATTGTGCCCCTGGCCTTCTTGAGGCTAGCATCTGTACCAATGGTTTAAATGCTGGTCTTGAGAATCCGTGGTAAGTTTATTTGGCTAGGATAAACCATTCACATATCTGTTTTTTGTTTAAAAATATTAACCCAGTCTCACCTCGCATCCTCCACCTATCCTTCTGCTGATACCAGCATAGGAGAGACATCTCCACCCACAATTACAGCAGCGCAGGTGAGCAGAGAGCTGAGGAGACTTCGTACCAGCAAAGCAGCGGGTCCAGATGGAGTATCGCCACGAATGATGAAGGCCTGTGTGCTGGAGCTGGGGAGTCCTCTACAGCACATCTTCAACCTGAGCCTGGAACATGGGAGAGTCCCAAGGCTTTAGAAAACATCTTGCATCACCCCAGTCCCAAAGGTATCGCATCCTAGTGAGCTCAATGACTTCCAGCATGTCGCTCTGACGTCGCATGTGATGAAGACCATGGAACGGCTGCTACTTCACCACCTGAGGCCACAGGTCTGCCGTGCCCTCGACCCTCTGCAGTTCGCATACCAAGAGAAGGTGGGAGCAGAAGATGCCATCATCTATATGCTACACCGATCCCTCTCCCACTTGGACAGAGGCAGTGGTGCTGTAAGAATTATGTTTCTGGACTTCTCTACCACCTTCAACACCATCCAACCTCAGCTTTTTTTAGTGACAAGCTGACAGAGATGGGAGTAGATTCATACCTGGTGGCATGGATCGCGGACTGTCTTACAGACAGACCTCAGTATGTGCATCTTGGGAACTGCAGGTGTGACATTGTGGTCAGCAACACAGGAGTGCCGCAGGGGACTGTGCTTTCTCCGGTCCTGTTCAGCCTATATACATCAGACTTCCAATACAACTCTGAGTCCTGCAAAAGTTTGATGACGACACTGCTATCGTGGGCTGCTGGAGGAGGAGTATAGGAACCTAATCAAGGACTTTGTTAAATGGTGCGACTCAAACCACCTACACGTGAACACCAGCAAAACCAAGGAGCTGGTGGTGGATTTTAGGAGGCCCAGGCCCCTCCTGGACCCCGTGATTGTGAGAGGTGACTGTGCAGAGGGTACAGATCTATAAATACCTGGGAGTGCAGCTGGATGATAAATTGGA
Source organism: Polypterus bichir lapradei (assembly GCA_026402145.1). Taxonomy (NCBI): domain Eukaryota; kingdom Metazoa; phylum Chordata; class Cladistia; order Polypteriformes; family Polypteridae; genus Polypterus; species Polypterus bichir. Next base: position 40,860,114 of record JANRMT010062822.1, read on the forward strand.
CTGGACTGCCAATACTGATGCTCTGTGCAAGAGAGGACAGAGCCGACTATACTTCCTTAGAAGGCTGGCGTTCTTCAACATCTGCAATAAGATGCTGCAGATGTTCTAACAGACGGTTGTAGTGAGTGCCCTTTTCTACATGGTGGTGTGCTGGGGAGGCAGCATAAAGAAGAGGGACACCTCATGCCTGGACAAACTGGTGAGGAAGGCAGGCTCTATTGTAGGCACAGAGCTGGACAGTTTGACATCTGTGGCAGAGCGACGGGCGCTGAGTAGGCTCCTGTCAATCATGGAGAATCCACTGCTTCCACTGAACAGTATCATCTTCAGACAGAGGAGCAGCTTCAGCGACAGACTGCTGTCACCGTCCTGCTCCACTGACAGACTGAGGAGAGCGTTCCTCCCCCACACTATGCAACTCTTCAATTCCACCCGGGGGGTTAAACATTAACATTATACAAGATTATAGACTGTTATACCTGCCTCACACTCTCCACCTGGCATTTTTTTTTTTTTAACTTGCACTGCATTTTTATTGTTCTTAATTAATGTTTTTATCAGTATGCTGCTGCTGGAGTATGTGAATTTCCCCTTGGAGATTAATAAAATATCTCTATCTTTCTGATATGAAGATAATTCAATTTAATAATCTTCACTGTTTTCATGTTGCATGCTTTTTTCGTATATTTTATTGATGCCCTTGCAAAGCAGCATATTTAATATATTTTTCTTGTAATTTTAACTATCTTGCAACTAATTTTACAATGAGCAGTGACAACTTGATTAAAATTGCTAACATGGCTTGTAACTGTTGCTTAGTTACCTTTTAAAAGGAAAAAATACAGAAGTGTGTTATTGACAATTAGGCAGTGATTATGAATAAATTGAAGACTTGCAAGTATAAAAAGGAGGTATAATTTTTGGATTGATTTGAGGTTGCATTGTTGCCAGTTTTTTTATTGCCTTTAAATTTCATTATAATGTACATATCAATAAATAATCAGTGTTAAATAATGATTCCATCTTACAGATAATGTAAAAAAAAAACCCTTAAGAATCATAACAAAAATGAAAAGAGGTATTGACATAGCCATAGGTTTGGCGATACTTCAGTGAATTCAGGTGATTGAATATACAACAGGCTGAGAACATGACAAATTTCTTAAGAAAAGAAAAAGTTTTTTCTTGTATGCTGAATTAAAATGTTTCTAATTTCAAATAAAACAGCACAGTGGGGAAAATGTGTTCACCAGGCTGGGATTCTTCCAGTTGAGCAAAATGAGATTACTTGTTAGCAGGAAGTTATCATAATAGATTTATTAGCAGTAGTGGTCCATTGGGTGTTTAAACAAAGCTGTTAAAGGATTATGGATTAATGCAATCCCTAGGCTTTCTAATAGATTTTGTTCCAATTTGTTTTAAGTATTGGGCTAAGACCCTAAAACCTCTTTCACAAAATGAAAGTTTTTCCACGTACATTTTAAGTTTTGTGCACAGTTTTGAGTGTAGTTAGACCATCTTTCACACACATTGAGTTAAAGTGTGGTTTACTTAATGGTGACTTTAAAATTATAGTCTGAAAATATAAACAAGATTATGTTCTCAACTGTGTTTCAGATGCAATGTTTTGCAAGCACTGGAATGCTTTTTCAAATACTTCATATGACTGTATTGCCAGTATGTAGAGAGTAAATGTTATTTAAAAGATGCAATTTATTTTCAGTATGCAGGTCACTGAAGGTGTCAGAGTGTAGTCCATTTGTTAAATGGAAGCTGTGTTACTTGGCTTCACCATAGAAATTCCATAAGACAGTAGGCCTCGGTTATTGTGCAGTCAGTTAATCAGGTTTTTGTTTTTTTTTTATTTATTAACCTAGAGCTAATGTTATTGGCAGGAAGACTGGTGTAATTTTTAAACCTTGAAATTGTGTGTTCAGTTCCTGCTACTGACACTGCATGACCATGAGCAAGGTACTCCACCTGCCTGTGGTGCAATTGGAAAAATATAAAAGAAATGTAACCAATTGAATCTCAAATGTTTCAAGTTCCCTTGGATAAAGGCATCAGCTAAATAAGTAATAATAATAGTATTGTCACTGGATCTGCTTATTCTTGAACATGCTATATACACAATTGTCCATGAGTTCAATATTCCTGCATTAGATTAATTCCTGCTTTTGTAGTGACTGCTTTTGTTGATGGTCATTGCAAACACAATTTTACAGTAAAGTGTATTCTTTTCAATTGAAGCAAGTAATCAGTAAGATTTAATGTGAAATTTGCATATACATATTAGATGTTTATGATTGTCATTTGTTATTCACTCAAGTATATCTTTGTGTTTTACATCAGTTGTATTCTGCTACAAACCCACCCTCGCAGAAGTCTGCAGATGTGTGTATATATATTTGCTAAGAATTTAGAAGACCGGGTGTGGGGTGGGTTGGGGGTTTTGGCCTCCCTGTTCAAAGTAAGCAGACGTGCATGCATGTAAATGTAAACTGTTTTTGAGGTTGGAGGTAGGGGCCCCCTTTCTATACAAGTCAATATATGTGAATATATATTTAATTGGTGTAGCTTTTAAGGGCCCTGTTAAATTTAAACTGACACTGTCCAGGGGCATTTCCAGGACTGGTATCAGCATCTTAGCCCCTCTAATTGTTGCATGTGATCTTGTATCTGTATGAAATTGAATAGTGGGGGATGGGTGGTTCCCTTTCGGCTTTCACACAAATTTATATAATGGTGAAACATTGATCATGTCCTATAATGTATATGATGGGGAAAATTTAAGGCTTTTTTAAAAAATACTCAAAGCTGAAAATTTTATCAATATCTAGTACACAAAATAAATAATCCCCATTAATGTGTGATTTGTCATTTGGCAATTAAAGAAACACAATTTACTGTTTTTTTTGGTTTTTTTTCCTTTCAAATTTGTTTTTCAGTTTTCATACTAGTTAAGTGCGTAAACATTATACACTGTTAAGGAATTAACACAATAAAATAGTGCTGTTCGGAATAAAATATCCCTTTGAGGCAGTGAAAGGGATTGTTTTATGAATCAGTATTTCGGAGTAGTATTAAAGTCTAAACTAAATAAAAGTCGAGTGTATTCTGTGAAGATATGTGATTTGATATGTGATTGTTTTTGGATGGAGTTGAATACCTAGACCACAGTTGAATTCAACAAATCAGTCCTTATTCAGATTCTTATGTAATCTAAGAAACTGAGTACATACAGTAGTCTTGGAGCTTCCTTTTTAAACATTCAAAGATCGTACATTTAATGTTACATGTGAAAAAAAGTCCTCCCTCAAAAAATAAAAGACAGATGCTAAAGCTATCCACTAGTCAAGGTTGATGTCATTAAATCAGTTCTTTGTGTGAAGGTGGCAGCTCTTAATTAAAATGTACTAAGTTCATAGAACAGTAAGGTAAATGATCAATCCCAGCATTCAATGCATCATAGCTAATGGGCAGAAAAATATGACAGGCAAAAGTTATGTCAAGTAAGACACAATTATTCAGATTTTGGTAATGAGATTCAGCAAGGCCAGTGGTGATCCTGTATTAGTCAGCCATCTTATCAGGGCAGCTGTAGGCATTGTGCCCCAGCATAGACTCTCTGTCTCCAGTAACATTGAGCAATACCTAAAGTTTCATTTTAGACTATTCGCCAATAGAGAATTGTGTGCAATACATAACCTGGTGGATTCTCTTAAAGGGTTTTGTTTAAAAAAAATAAAATAAATAACCATTTGTTTTCAGATGGATTTCTTATGCTTAGAAGAAGTATCCTTCCTATATCCTGTACTAGATTATTGTCAAGGTTGTGGAGTTTTTGAGCTTATCCTGTTTCAAAATGATACAAGCCAGTAATGTTTAAAAAGAACCAATGTTGTATACTCAGAATAACCTGCTTGTATAAAGTCCATATGTACTTTAAGCCAATTAGGGTGGAGTGACTCCAGTACACATCCTTATATCTCATTATAGGTGTCATAAACTATATTCATTATGTAAATTAAATTTAACTGTCAAATTTAATATTCTCCAAGCCAATGCTTATCTAGTTAAAATTACCTTTTGCCTTTCTTTGGATGAAGAAAAGACTGTGTGTAAATAACCAGCGGCTTTTTTCTGAAATCCTCCATTATGGAGACTGTCTGTCTGTATGGCTTTTTGCTAGTTTGTTTTGTAGTTCAGGATGATTTTTTTTTTTTCCTCACAAGAATATACACAGAGGTGTACTTCAGTGCACGCACAGACGTGTGTATTAAAGCTAATGGCTTTGGGTGTTGAGTTGGTAGATTAGTGCAGAACTAGTAATTGGTGAACAAATTATCACATTGTGTTAATTTAGTAAAATAAGCCAAAAAAGAACATAATAAACAGCTTTGCACAAATAAACATGCATTAATTTAAAAATGAAGAACAAAGCGTGAACATATTCAATTTATTATTTTTTTGAATCACTTATTACTGAGTTGAAGGTATTAGATACTTTATTAATCCCAAGGGGAAATTCACATACTCCAGCAGCAGCATACTGATAAAGAACAATATTAAATTAGAGTGATAACAATGAAGGTATAACAGACAGACAATAATTTTGTATAATATTAACGTTTACCCCCCCGGGTGGAATTGAAGAGTTGTATAGTGTGGGGGAGGAACGATCTCCTCAGTCTCAGTGGAGCAGGACAGTGACAGCAGTCTGTCGCTGAAGCTGCTCCTCTGTCTGGAGATGATCCTGTTCAGTGAATGCAGTGGATTTTCAATTGTTGACAGGAGCCTGCTCCATGCCCGTCACTCTGCCAAGGATGTCAAACTGTCCAGCTTCGTGTTTACAATATAGCCTGCCTTCCTCGCCAGTTTGTCCAGGCATGAGGCATCCTTCTTCTTTATGCTGGGTCTCAGCACACCACCACGTAGAAGAGGGCGCTCGCCACAACCGTCTGATAGAACATCTGCAGCATCTTATTGCAGATGTTGAAGGACGCCAGCCTTCTAAGGAAGTATAGTCGGCTCTGTCCTTTCTTACACAGAGCATCAGTATTGGCAGTCCAGTCCAATTTATCATCCAGCTGCACTCCCAGGTATTTATAGGTCTGTACCCTCTGCACACAGTCACATCTGATGATCACGGGGTCCATGAGGGGCCTGGGCCTCCTAAAATCCACCACCAGCTCCTTGGTTTTGCTGCTGTTCAGTTGTAGGTGGTTTGAATCACATCATTTAACAAAGTCCTTGATTAGTGTCCTATACTCCTCCTCCTGCCCACTCCTGATGCAGCCCACGATAGCAGTGTCTTCTGCAAACTTTTGCACGTGGCAGGACTCAGAGTTGTATTGGATGGAGGTTGGATGGTGTTGAAGGTGCTAGAGAAGTCCAGAAACATAATTCTTACAGCACCACTGCCTCTGTCCAAGTGGGAGAGGGATCAGTGTAGCATATATATGATGGCATCCTCTGCTCCCACCTTCTCCTGATATGCGAACTGCAGAGGGTCGAGGGCGTGGCAGACCTGTGGCCTTAGGTGGTGAAGCACAAGCCTCTCCATGGTCTTCATCACATGTGACATCAGAGTGACAGGCCGGAAGTCGTTCAGCTCACTAGGATATGATACCTTTGGGACTGGGGTGATGCAAGATGTTTTCCAAAGCCTTGGGACTGTCCCCTGTTCCAGGCTCAGGTTGAAGATACGCTGTAGAGGACTCCCCAGCTCCAATGCACAGGCCTTCAGCAGTCATGGCTATACTCCATCTGGACTTGCTGCTTTGCTGGCACAAAGTCTCTTTAGCTCTCTGCTTACTTGGGCTGCAGTAATTGTGGGTTGAGGGAAACTCTCTCCTATGCTGGTATCAGAAGAAGGATGGGTGGAGGGTGCAGTACTCTGAGGTGAGAGTGGGTTAGAGTGGTCAAACCTGTTGAAGTTGTTCATCTGGTTTGCTCTCTCCACGTCTCTCTCAATGGTAGCACCCACTTCGAGCTGCAGCCAGTGATGATCTTCATCCCATATTAGTTTTACAAATTACATAATGTATACAAAAGCTACAGATTAGGTTCAAATACAGTCTTGAAAAGGACTTGTGTACTAATCAGTTTTAAACAAAGAAATTAATTGAGAAACGAGATGGATAGAATCTGAGTTGTTAAGAGTAGCCAGTAAATCTTGGAATCCATGTCCTTTTTTTCCTCTGCTTCCACTACCTAATAGCACATAATATGGTGGTTATGTTTAGAGAATTAGATTGCACTTGACTCCAGATTTTCAGTGGGCAATGTGGTGTGCACAAAATAAAATGCAAATATACATTTGGCTTTAAGATACAATGGTGTGTTTTTTTTTTTTTTTTTTTCTTCTTTTTTTTGTGCTACTCAGCAAAAATGAAATCGAGCCTTATAATAATTAGGTAAAAATATTTTATCTGCTTGTTTTTATAATATTTTTTCAAAGATTTTTGCCTCTAAAGGCATGTCTTCTGGCACAGTGTTCCGAATGTGTGTTTTGCCAAAATCACTGGAGATTCATCAGTCAGGATTTTTATTGCCAATTCCATTTGCAGGCTTTTTTTTTTTTTTTTTTTAATATAACCCTTTTGGCCAGATCTGCTTGCCGATTTCAGACACGCATTGTCATTTTAAATGTCCTGTGTGTGATTCAAACTAAGCCTTTCAGTCTTTAACATTCTGAAATGTGTTTCATTGCCAAAAGACCACATTAAAAAGGTAATTTAGAAATAATGAAACAATATTTGGTAAGTGACAAATTATTTTTTTCCTGAAACATTTAATATTTAAATTATTGGCCACTTTATTTAAACAGTCTATATTATTTTTAAATTGGATTCTCCTAAAGTAATCCGTCTCTTTCGATTACTTATTATGATTAACAGGAATGGCATTCTTTTCAGAATGATTTACTGCTTTGTGCCAAGTAAAGAAGTCACAATACCAGTGAAATTTCACAATACTCTCTACCTATTTGATACCATTGGGGGGGGGGAGAGAAACTAAAATCCCTTTCACCAGCTTTTTAATTAAAGGTATCTTCATTATTTAGTGGAAAATATGGTGTCTTTTTTGTAATAGAAAATAAAATATATAAATATTAGGGCTGGGAATGGAGAAAAAAAACACAAATGATTGTGATTAATCGCATCTAACATTAAAACATTTAATTATAAAATACATAAATCATGAAGTAAATACACAGTAAATCACAAAATTAATGTTATCATTATAGGGAAATCTTAACATAGAATTTGTAAAGAACTCACAGTCAAACAGATTTATCTTACATGCACATTCCGGTTTTATTCTCTGAAATTTTCTTATTAGCCAAAAAAATACTGCTTAAAACCAATATTAAACATAAAAATTCAAACATTATTATATCTGTACTGTTGAATTTGTGAAAATAATTCTGGATATTTTCATTTAAACAAACTCTTCTTGTTACAAAAACCACTTTAAAGTCTGGTTTATCAGAGAATGCATCTGTTAGATTTGTAACATTTGCCATCTTAAGATAGATTTTACCAACTAATGATGCAAATATAAATTTACTAAAAAGTAATATTTAACAGATGAGTCAAATTGATTCAAATTTCAAATGTTACAAACTCTTCCTGCTTTAATTATCTAAATCCGTCCCTTTTTTACGTTTGTACCAACTTTAAGGCTTCCTGTATGAAATTAGACTTTTCAGTTTTACGGAAATTTGTTATTTAACTGTATAGGTTGAGAAACAATGGATGAATACATAAGATTTCCCCATGTGGAGCATCATCTTAAAAGGCTCTCCTAGAGTTGGGAAACAAACAAAACCCTGTAAATAATAATAACAAAACATTTATTACTGTGTCTGCTTTTGGCAATGTTTGTAACAGTATTATGCTATTCATTTCCTATGGCCCTCCGCTACAAGTCCAAGTGGCCTGAACTCGGTAGACTGTAAATTGGCGCTTGACTGTGTGTATGTGTGGAAGAACTTTAATGGGCACCGCCACTGGGTGTCCCACACAGGCAGGAAAAAGCGTCAGTCATTATTCTTTATTATCTAAGTCTTGCAAGAGGCAACACGGCATATCTTATTGTCAAGTATTTCAAAGGAAAGGAGTGTCCTCTGCACTATATTTATACAATTCACTGATTAGATCACAATTCCAATGAATTCATTACATAATCAGAAAACTTTTAACATGATTGCCATGTCCCGTTAGCAACTGGGAGTAACCAAACATCGATACCTTAAATATCCACAATTAACCCTGTGCACTAGGTTGATTGATAGTCCCGTCAGCTTAGGAGTACGTAACTTTAAAAGTTCACTCACACAGAGGGTACACATTCATTTTCGTTCTGAATCATATGCTTCCCAAGTTTGCCATCGACAAGAAACTTAGACCGAGCATAAGAAAAGAACAATGATTATGTCTTAATATAAGACATTTTCTCTTAAGTTTTATATATTTTGCTATAATGTCACTAAAAATACCTTTATCATAGTGAATATAAACAACACCTTAAGCATAAGCTCAGAAGATAAAAGTGTGAAACTCGAGCACAAACTTGGCAGATAAAGTTGCGCTTGTTTTAACAGTTATCTGGTCACCTACTAGGTGCAATTCGACTTCCACTCTTACATATGATATACTGTATGTGCTTTGACTGCGATAATTGCATGTTAGGGATTATACTAATGAATGTTTGTTTACCTTTAAAAGCCAAGTGACTGATACAACTCTAGCACTTGCAGATTGTTCAGTATGCTGTTTTGTCTGTATTGCTCTAACTGCATGTCTGTGTGGTGCATTTCTGTTAACACGATACATGTTGCATTACCTAGAGAGATGTGCTTTGGGCTTCAAAGCATTGAAACACTAAATTTTATTTTGTTATTTACAAGTGGAGCAGCTCATTGTATTGCTGGTTTAGACATGCCAAATAGCAGCTTCACTTGTAACTTGTCTAGAGTTCTATTTGCTACATCTGTTGTTAACACTGCTGTTGTGCAGTTTTCTCCCACATCATACAGTCCTATATGTGTGACCCTGAAGCCGTTTAGGAAAAGGGTGGGTGCTCAGATGAATGTCTATATACAAATCATTAAAGAATCAATTGAAAGCATCTGTTTCTTTATCAGGATAGTGTGGGATATGGTATTTAAGAAACCTTAATCTTTCCATCTACAAGTTAAGCAATTATTGTTTCCATCCAGTTTTTTGCGATGTTTTGTTATCGACAAACAGAATATACGTAAAAAAAATGTGCGAAATTTGCTGTCTCCAGCCTGTTTCCATCCAACTGGCTTTTTATTGATTAAAATGATGTGCGTGATGACGTCATCCCCTCCAAAACGAACTGTCGCCTAAGTTTTGTTGTATCGCGAAAAAAAATCTGCCCTTGAGCCGTTTCCATACATAATTTTGTGTATGTCGCAAATTATCTACCTTTTGTTTTCCATGTTACACCCCCTCCACTAAACAAAGAAACAAAGAAATGGAGAGATTACTCAGACAGTTTTTTGAAATTTGCCAGCTTACACAAATAATTGGAATTGTACATAATATCCGAAGACGACAGCAGAATGAAGCAGTTGCTTGTCTGATAGCCCTAGAGCTCGAAGAAAGTACCCCAGTGCGACGAAACCCACGGGTATGGGAGAGACGACGGAATAAGACCTTCTGGGAGGAGGTGGTGGAGAGACACTTCACACAAAATCTCTGGCTGCAACATTTTAGAATGACACGGCCGACGTTTGAGATGTTGCGTGGATTCATCAGTCCTGATGTTGCGCCCATCACAGGTTGCCACCGACCACAGGTTCCAACCCAAAAGCGGAATGCCATCGCCCTTTACAAGCTGGGAACCTGCGCCGAGTATAGAGTAGTTGGAGAAACTTTCGGGGTTAGTAAAACTACTGTCCATCGATGTGTATATGCTGTGTGCACCGCTATTAAAGAAAAATGAATGCGGCGTTATATCAGACTTCCGACTGTAGCGGAGGCCAAAGAAATTGCATACCGCAATTCCTTGGTGCATCTTGTGCCACAGATTTACGGTGCGCTGGATGGCACGCATGTGCCTATTCTTCCCCTGACGGAAGGCTACCGAGATTACATTAATCGCAAAGGGTGGCCATCTATTGTTCTCCAGGTGATATGAGACATTTGCGTTGGCAAAGTCTGGAAGTGCCCATGATGCAGCTGTGTTTGCAGCATCGGATCTGTACAGGTGAGCCTACCTTTCAACATCCCTTCTCAGTGCGATAACAACTGAATTAGTACTGTAACCTGCTTCCCTTAAGGTTTTTAATTAAAACTGAAATTTGAATTAATACAAAATAACGACGTTTAATCAAAAAAAACTAAAGTTAATATTAATGAGAGAATTTCTCATATATGCTAAAACATCTGCCATTTAATAATAAGAAAAAAATGTTTAGATAATAAAACACACGGTTTATTAAATATTTTGACTGGCATAGTAAATTACCTTTGCGGTTTTTGTATTATTTAGACATCCTGAGAGACACCCCCAGGCTACAGTTGATGTGGAGGGAGTTCAGGTACCCCTTTTAGTAGCAGGAGACCCAGCCTATCCGCTACTGCATTGGCTCATCACGAGAAATAACGAGTCTCTTCATCAGACCATGCGAACCGCTCCACTATTCTCGTTTTGATTGCACGTGATGAAAATGTATCACGTGACACATTTATTTGCGTTAAAGCCCTTTTTTTCCGACAAAAAGTGTTTCCAATGTAGTTTTTGCGACCTCTGAAGTATCGATATGGAATTTATGCGCTAAAGTTAAACGGAAAAATATTATGTCGACATGTACGACATTTTATCGATAATTAGCATTTCCATCAGCTAAAATTTGAAGCGCTAAATATTTTTTCGCAAAAACTCCTTGGATGGAAACCTGGTTAATGTTATGCACTCTCAAAGCATGCACAAATGTTTCTGAGCCAATTCTAAGCATGCACTAAAATGTTTATTTCCACACATGACTTCTGTCGCTTTTCTCTTTGTTTTTTTTTCATCTGGTCTTGTAGCACTGTGAGGCATTTTACATGCGTTTACTCATGCTTGTATCAGGTAATATTGTGCCTTCCAAAGTAATACATTTACTTGCAGTCACTCATCAGTGTGGTACTGACTTTCACTTTGGTATAGATACTGCATAAAGATAGTACTCTTACATTTTTGGCATTTTGATATTGACTTTTAACCAAAAAATTGGTTTTTGCGCCATCCCTACGGCCAAGCAATACTGGGATAGTCTCCAGCCCTATGATCCTGAAATGGAATAAGCATTATGGTATGTTCTCTGTTTTGACATAAGGTGATTATTACAACAGTACAACAATTTTGACCGGTACAAGCCATTTAGCACAACAAAGGCTGTAAATCGCTATTCTTCTAATTTTTCCAAATAAACTGCCTCGCATACCCAAGCCTGTAATATTGTATCCAGGATCCAGTTTCCTGTGAAATGATTCTTCTGATTTCTAGGTTATGTCCCATTCCACCTAGTTTGTTATCATCTACATGCTCAATACAGTTCTGCTGAATAAGTGAGTGTTTACAGTGACATTCCCCATTTCTCAAAAGGTGTTTTCCAAAAGATTTCATCATCTCAAACCACTTTTTCTGGTGGGGACTGTGATGGTTTCCAAAAAGGTGTTTTATTGTATGTGCACAGTGTTTTAAAGAAAAAAGCTTTTGTTCAGTTAAACCGTATGTGTGCTGTATGTGTATTTAAGCTCTGCTTGGTTGTGCTAATGCAGCTGATTTACTGAGCATCAAGGTTTTCCTCTGCCTTTGTTTATTTATCTCAGTAGGTTTGAAAATGTGGTTGTGTCCCCAGAACCCACAATCACTATATGTTTGTTTGTGTGTGTGTGTGTGTGTGTGTGTGTGTGTGTATGTATATTTGTTGTATAACAGGTGAGTGAACCTAGTAGCTATGCTTTCAAAGCATTGTATTTACAGGATTTGTATTTAAGAATGTATAAATTGTTTAGAATGAGGTTGAGGAGGGCAAGCAATAAAAGAACAACAAAGCCTCCCTAAGATGTTGAAACGGCCAGTGTCCTCATGTTATTGTATAAATGATGTGGTCATGGAAAACAGAAGATGTGCTGCATATATTTTTTTTTTGTTTGTGATGCAGAACATTAACATTTAAATAGCTGACATTCTCCATGTTTTTGTAAGAATTAAGTGGTTAGGACTGGTGAGCTTTGTTGGGCTGAAAGGCTGGATTGCTGTAAAGTTCTAATATCTTTTTGCAATATTTAGTCCAAGACATATTCCAATTGTCAAGTTTCTTCTGCCTAATTTGAAAGAGTAATAATTCAGTTTTAAGTTCTAATTGGTGTTTACCCTAGCAATGAAGTGATTTAAGATTGGTTGAAGTCACAACCATTTGACTTTGTAATACTTTTAGTACAACTTGAAGAAAAACTTGTTAAGGAATCATGCATAGTTTATTTGAATTCTGCTACTGAGGTAGGTATGTAACCTTCCTTACTCTGACCAACTACCATTTAAAATGATTAGTTAAAGATAAACTAAGGTAGCAGACCATTTGGGCAAAATGGAGCTTTGTACTTATATGTGAGCAATAAATTAAAAAATCAGTCATTTCAAGCAGTAATCACCTTTAGAAGCACCAGTAGTGTTGTGGCTGCATTCTTAAATTAGTGTGTAGTGGTATCTTGATGAAAAAGGTATTGGAAATCAAGGAATTAAGCCAAGAATTACATTTCTGCCAAAAGAACTAGATCCATTAGTTTGTGTTGCTCTGCATTTAACACAGTAATTCTCTTTAAAAACCTCTACACACTCGGAGATCTGTGTCTGAGAACTTAATTGTCCAAGTGGATTTATAACTCGCTGACAGGCAAGACCCCAGGTGGTTTGATTGGGTGGTCACACTTCTTCATCCCTCACTCTCAACACTGGTGCTCCACAGGGCTGTGTTCTGAGCCCTCTGCTGGAATCCTTTTTACACAATGACTTTACAGGTAGCACATGACTCTAACATCATTTTCAAGTTTACTAATAACACAGTTGTGGTAGGCCTGATTCTTACAACAATGAGCACGCTTTACCTGGATGAAATGGTGAGTCTGTCATACTGGTGTCAGGACAGTAGTTTACTTCTTACAAAGGAGCTGATTATGGACAAAACAGCAGAGGGAGTACAACCCCCTCAGTACTAATAATACGGGAGTGTGGAGGGTGGACAAGTCCACATCACAGAGGACTTAACCTTAGTGCAGACATACTGACAAATTGGTAATGGAGGCACAGCAATATCTTTGCCACCTCAGTTGTCTAGAGATTTTGAACTGCCCTCCTAATTACTAAAGAAAATCTTTAAATCCACCATTAAAAATAAACCAACTATTACTGCCTGGTTTGGTGAACAGCACATTGCAGGAACAAAAAGGTCTGTAGAGTGGTTCAGTTATTGGTTGTGCATTCTCAAACTTCCAGGAAATGTATACCAAGCAATACTGGACCAGGGCAGTGAAAATATCTGACACTAGCCACCCCAACAACGGCAGTACCGCTGCCTAAAGTCCAATTCAGAGATGCTGAAAAGAAGTTTTTTCCCACGGTGCATTTGTATCTTGAATAAGGAAAGTGACTAGAATTACATGACAAACTATTTTTAACTCTTACATTAAGTTATTTAACCTAATGAGTTATTTAATTATCAAATATTTGTAATTCTTTTAAAGTTTTTTGTTATTAAAAAGTCACATATCAGTGTACTTTTATATTCTTAAAAACACCATCACTGGAGTTGAGTAACTAAGCATTATACTTTGTTTAATTTGTATGTGACAAAATGTAATTTGATTTCTATCAAAACATGAAAATATCTGGGTGTGTCCAGACATTTGACTGGTACTGTACTTGATTGCTTCTTAACCTCCAGATTAAGTACAATTGCAAGAGTCTAGCATTCATAATCCAGCTCTTCAGTATGATAAATTTTCACATATGAATAATTAAATGTTGTCTTATTAGTGCTGTTCAAAAAGTCTAGCATATTTTGCACATTACAATGCACATGTGCATTGTATTCACAAATATCTTTAAACAAAAGGCTGAAGTAAAAGTGTGTTCATATGTATTGTATAACTGAATTAATAAAACTATTTTACTAATAGCTGTCCACTAAATGTATTTATTTTTAAGATATTTAGTTTCTTCTGAGTAATTTGGAAGTTTTATTGTGAGTTCTCCTTGCCTTCATTGTGGTCTGACGGTGCTTTTCATGTTCTGATAGTTTTGCTCTGGGATTTTGTAAAGTCGCCTTCCATTACCTGTAGGAGTCTTGAAATTGCAGAGGGTAATTTTATGTTGAACTAGCTAGTGATGGAATGGCTTCTAGAAAAGTGCTGGTTGTTGCCTTGTGCCAATTTCTAATGGGATTTTCTCCTCATCTTGTAATTTTAATCTGGGAAAATGCATATGAAAAATGGCAATGACTGGAATGATTTGTGCACAATTAGAAGTCCAGTATATCTAGAATATTAATCTACAAAATCAGTATTAAAGGCACACAATTCAGGATTTCTGAAAATCAGTTTTTATTAAGATTTATTTTGCTGAACACCATTGTATTGACTAATTAAGCCCTTAAGTTTTTTCCATCGTTGTTGTCTAATTTTTACCCAGCTTATTCTACTTTTCTGACAATTGCTTATCTTTAAAAATGTTGACAAAGATAAATGTTCCAGGCAAGCATTGCACTATACCACTTGTAGATGCTGACTGATGTATCATTATGGCTCATTTGGACAGGTGGAAGAGAGCAGCCTATGCTTTACTGTCATACCAGCACAACAGACCATCTGCTTATGGGCTTTGGAGCAGCGCTGGGAACCAACAGGATCAAAATACAGGAATACAAATGATGTTTGTGGCGAAGAAATATTTGGTAGGAATGATAAGAAAAATGTGTGACTTTTATGAATAAATTAATGCCCTCCTTCATTTAAAATCTAAGTAAGGCTCTTATGCCGTGGTTTTTTTTTATTATTTAGAAAGAAGATATCAAATCCTAGTTATGTAAGATTTAATGTTGTGTTGGATAGAGTTTAGTATAAATTGATGTTTGTGTGTTTTTTTTTTCTTTTTTTCTTTTCTGTATTGGCCCATAGACTAGCCCAAGAGACTCTTCTATTGATGTATTAGGCATTTCAATAGTTTGGTTTTGTTTCATTGAACTTTACAGAGTTAATTACTTATTTGATCTTGTTCATGTACAAGGAAATTAATATTTCCTAGTATTTGGCATAAATATTAATTGAACATGACTTAAGCTTTCATACCATTCATACAAGATTTTTAGGGTTAGGGTCTAAAAAAGTAGCCAGACCCTAGCTCCTCTGTACTAACACACAAAGATTACAAGTTTGCAGTATTTATAATTTGTAGTGTACAATTCTTAATTCAGAACTAAATTGACCTGCCAAAACCAGCCAAATCAAGTGTTGTAATGTCATTATATTTGTATTAAAGTCAAGCAAAATGACCTCTTATTGGATTACTGAGGCAGATTACAATATAAAAGGTGTCATTTTGCTTGAATTCTCACTGTATCCATCATGGCTCACACGGTACAACACCCTACTACTATGTTTGTTTTGTATGAGAATCCAATGGCTTTGAAGATTTATTCTCACCAAGTCAGTGTTTTACCACCACCACCAAACAGCCAATAAGCCACCAATTTCCAATAGCTGCAGGTTTCATTTGTAAATTCTTATGAATGTAGATCTCAAGCTATTTTCTAAATATAGAATAAGAAAAAAAAGATCAACTTATTAAACATTGAGATCAGTTTCAAGTAAAGTAATTAACTATTTTTAAAAACTAGTTTAAACAAAATCCTGTACCCACAAGGATCCTGAGGCCTGAGTGGAAACAACTTCTGTAGAGATTGCATTCAATTTAGCTTTAACTACTCCTCATTAACAATTACACATGAGAATGGTCTATGCACTTTGGGGAAACAGAAGGTTGATATCTGAAATGTATGATATCAATATTCTCAACTTTTGTTCCAAAGAGATTCCTGAGATACTAAATTCAGACATGGTAAGTTTTTAAGATGCATTTCATATCCGGAAAGAAAATCTGGATTCAAAACTCTAATCCAGAATCCAAACAACAGTTGAAATGATAAAAGCATAGTGACACTCCAGCATATGAGCCAGTGCCAGCAAGGCCATGTGCACAATTCTTGAGTGATGTTGAGGGTTTAGTCCATATTGAGTACATGTCTTGAAAGGCCGCCATAATTAATCGATATTACACTGTTTTGTTTTGTCATTTGCATCAGGGGAAACTGGCAAGGACAGTTGTGATTCGGGACAGGATGTTCAACAGTTCTGCTGAATTTGGTTAAATTCAACTTATTTTTTGTATTGCACTTTTCCTTGAGTGCAATTTAAAATACAAATTACTAATAAGATAGTGAGTTCACATAAAAGCACAGACTTGTTTAAACAGAGAGGAAAACAAGTAGTTTGGATATGAGCACATGAATTGTTGAACTATAGCCAATTGACATTAGATCGAGAGGAAAACAACAGCTCCACTCCACACATCCCTGGAAAAATTATCCTCTGGAGTGTCCATAGTCAATGATAATACTACACAGGTTGTAAAGACTGTTCTGTAAAACTATGGATTTAAAGAGATGCCCTCCATTCTATGGTCCAGACCAGGCCATTTATGGTGAACACCTGTTCCCCACTCTGAAGGTTCATCTCTGTGAAATGTGCTATGGTAGTGATAGTGGCATCAGGTCAGGTATTGAAAAGTGATTGCGAAAGCAAGATGAAACTGTTTCTTTGAGTGTCATAGAAACATTCTTACAAAAAAATAAGACTTGTTTAGTTTTGAATTTCTTTATCACATTTTTATGCACAAGTTGAGCTAAAAGTGCTTTCCAAGAAGTTCATTAAGTACAAATAAAAACAAAAAAGTTACTTGTTAAATATTATATTAAACAGTAGGAATGAGCAACATAATGGCCAGTATAATAACAAATGCAGTGGTCAGATAGATAGGGAATAGATGAAAACAAAACCTCCATTAGGAGGCTGTTGGATAAAATAAAACTTCAGAGGTTCCAGGACCAAAAGACTGGCACCTTCTGCAGTCCATGAGTGTGTCACCATTAGCTAGATACTCTTGTGGATCTGCAGTCATCTTCCACTATTACAGATGGCTGGGGTGTACTTGGTGGCAATGGCAGTGGCACAAAGCACCACCACCAAGTAATGGAACCAAAGAAAACACACACACACACACACACACAAGTACTGATTAGTGATCACTCTTTAGCAAATAACAAATAGTTTATATCTGTCCTCCTATGAGGGAATGCTAGTTATGCCCATACATTCTCAAGAGATCTATAAGAAGGGTGTGAGACAGAATATAACCTTGGACAAGGTGCCAATCAATTTTATGGCACACACCAACAACTCAGACCAATTTGGATTTGCCAGTTGGCCTAACCTGGTCAGCTTTGGGAATGTGGGGGGAAATTGGAATACCTGTAGAAAAGCCCATGTTGACACTGAAATTCCACACGAGACCAGGCATGGGGTTCAAATCTAGTGCTCTGAATCTGTGGGGCAGCAGTGACAAACATTGTGCCAGTTTTTGGAGATACTAGTAACTTTCATTGTTGACCAGCCAAGTAGCTATCTAAATCTTTATATATAATACGCTACCGTGGCTGTTCGTTTGTCTGTCCAGGATTTTGAATCACCTGTAGCTCACAAACAGTTTGACCTATTGACCTGAAATTCAGTACACATATACTACGTGATGTCTACTGTCTGCTTTCGGGGTGATGATTGACCTCCAAGTTTATTCCTATTTTAATTTTATTGTTGAATCAACGCTCGGCAGCAGCTGTATGGCATATGTGTATGGGCGCCGTTCTCATCCCTGCCCCCTTCGCCGTCACTTCCCCTACTACTTCATATCTTAAATCATTCTTGAGGCAGATTGAAGACTTAAGTGCCAGTTTAAGTGAAAGATTAAAGGAAAATGTACTAAATAATTGTAACACAAACACTGACTTAATCACTTTTAACGCGAAAAGATGCCGACGAAAGAAGACACGAAGCGGGCCGCTAGGGTGGAGAAAAAAAGATATGCTCAGGAAGCAGCAAGCGCATCAACCTCTGAGCAAATGTATGATAAATGTACAGAGAAAGAGGATGAAAACTGTAAATCTACAAGTCATATGTAATCACTGCATGTTATCGTGCATTGTGCCGTTAGTGGTTTCACTATACAGGTTACAGACATCCGACCTACGACTTACGAACGAGGCTGCAGCTGCAACGCATGCGCCTCAGTAACTGCTGCTCTATCATCTTCGGCCTGGGGATGCTGCAAGCGTTGGCTGGTTGGGTGGCGATTTCGCTGCTCGCGCAGTGTAGTGTCCCTCGGGCAGCTCCCAGCGGCAAGCGGTGATCCGTGGTCCATAGTCACTGGAGCCACAGCTATCGCTCATGTGCAGGACAATGGTTCGCTGCCCGTCCACTACGCCACCGCAGCTACTGCTCCTGACTGGATGCAGGCTGGATGGAGTGGAGGGGGGTGTTTCACTGCCCGCCCAGCACACATGGCTGGTAATGCTGCAAGCGGTGACTCGGTTGTGGCTGAACGGAGGCCATTGAGGGTGAACGGGGCGGCGGGGGTAGTATTGTAGTGTGCCTCGGATGGCTGCCTGTGTAATTGGGGTTGGGCGATTCACTACCCGCCTTTGGCCGCACCGTGTTCGTTCTCAGTGGGTGGACGCTTCAGGTAGCATACTGTAGTGGAGGTGACTGTGTGGTGGGCGAATGATGAACCCCCACTCGCCAACCCCAGTCATTCTCAATAGTAAGCCTGCTTGTACTGTTATGCACATAGCAGGAAGTTGTCTCTTGTCAGTACATTAGATGTGTTGATGGGTGCCTTCCTGCTGTGATAGCGTGTACAGTGCTGTGCAGAAGAGCTCATATTAACCTTTTGTCTTCACCCTTTAAGAAGGTCTCTGAAACACAAATCTGATGCAAGTGCAGGTGATACAGTAAAGAACCATCACCATTGAAAATAAAGTAGAAATAATAAAAAGGTCAGAGAGAGATGAAACTCCATCATTCATTGGCAGAGCACTTGGTTACAGTCGGTCAACAATAGCATTTATTAAAATAATGTACCTGTTCTGACATGCATATAAATTCAACTTAAGTACAAACCTGCAGTCCCTATCTTGTACGTAACCCAGGGACTGCCTGTATTTTAAAGTCAAAATTACTGTTTACATATCTAAAATGTAATTTTGACATATTCTAGCTATTCAAATGAAGACATTAAATGTAAACATGGTTTACTATGGAGCTTGCCTTCCATACTCGGATAGAAGGAAAAATATTTAAAGTGCAAACATACACAGAAAAAAAAAACAGTCATGAGTCGTAGTCTAGAAGTGAACATGTAGGTTCTAAAAGGAAGAGGTGCTGTAGTTGTAGTTTTAATTCATCTGAATAAATAAATCACAATATATATTTTGACCTGCATTCCTGAAAAACAACACATTTTAAACATTCTTCACCTGCTTGTTTGTTAATTGCTATATTTTTCCTTGTCATGGTATGGATTGAAAATGAAAAATCAGTCACTTGTACTTAAAACTAGATTTCAATGTTGTCTCAGCAGAGGGTGCTTCTTTCAAGAGCAACCTGCAACCTAATTAAAAGATGAATATCAGGGGGGAAATAAATAGTTCGGAGCTTTCAAGCCAGCTTAAAGGATGATAATAGATTTTTCAGGGCAATGTTGTCTGATTTAAACTAATGGTCATGCAGCTCAAGATATATGCATGAACAAACCATAAGCCTCCATCTTTGTCCATCTTGCTTCTGCTGCATTGTTCTTGTGCTGTTCCATCTATCCAATTAATCTACCCTTCTAAGGATCATTCAATAAAATGCACATGATAATAAAAATTATATAAAAAAACAAATTTTTTTTACAGAACTTTTGATGGAAGTTGCTGCAATGAAAAAATGTTCAATTGCATTACCAGCCCGAAAGTAACTCTTGTAGCTTAAGAGTAACTATAAACGACTTGCTATGATTTGGTCAATATCCTATGCCCAACAATATGTTGTAAAGCCTTAAAACTGCTATACCGAATACCACTTTTGACAAGAAATGAATTCATGCAAAACTTTATGGTGTAGAAGAATGTGCTGATTGTTTATTATACTGTTTAATGTGTAATATTAGATATTAGATTTTATTAGATTTAAAAAAAAATATGAGATTTTTTGTAAAAATTTGCATCCTCTTAACTTAAATTCTAGTTTTATCTAGGCTCATTATAGTTTTCATAGTGAATGTTTTATTTCAGTCTCTGATACATTGAGCCCATCTTCTTTACTAAAACATTTTCATGCTCTTCTGTACTCCATATGATACTGCTAAAATAAAAGTGTGATTTGTAGGGCACTCTGTTAAAATAGTTTACATTGTTTAGGAAAATAAATATAACTTTGGAAACTGGCATTGTGTTATCCTGTTTATAGTATGAACTCAAAAAAACAAGAATAAAATATGCAATTATAGATTTACTAGCCATGTGCGCCCAACTACGTTGCGCGTGTTAAAGTTGTCTGTGAAGGGCTCCCTGTTTAAACGTGGCTGCCAGTTGTGAACTGGGCCCTTCGTTGCACAGCATTATGATTTTTTTATAAGGGAAACAAAATTACAAAAGAAAACTCTTGGATATTGATTCGATAGGAATGGCCTACTCGGAATCACTGTCCGAATCGTAATTATGTGGTGGTGTAGGAGCATTTCTGCTTCTGTCCATTCACAGTCCGTGTCGTTTTTCACGATGCTGTCGTTTCCTCTCACGATGTCTTCTCAACCTTTCTCCAATCTCGCAGGTTGCTTTGTGGCAATCCAAAGAGTAAGGCAATATACACGGAGCAATGGTTATAAAAGGGGGACACGTGGTATCCAGGCTCTTTAAAGCATAAATAGGGATCACTTCACTGACATGTGAGCAAGGCATGGTACAACTGTGAGATGCGCAGCACTCGTCGACTACAACATAACAATAATAATTTCCAGAATGTGCTGTTACGTTGTCATTCATTTTACCCACTGTCTGTCTTTCTTTTATATGTTATGTAGGCACGTACCTTTTATCTTCGGCAATCTCATTCTCTAACCAGGCCTCAGGAGCTAACCAGCGTTACAATGTCCACCACCCCTTTCGTTATTCCGGCACATTGTTGACATCCGTGAGTAATAACAACGTACTAAACTGGAAGGTGGTCTACGCATGCGTGGAATTCGCGGACAAAGATCAAGATCTAAATGAAGATCTCTTTAGTTAATTTGAAACACAACAATTTGTTTAGTTTGAATGTGTGTGTTTTGAGGTGTGACTGGCGTACTACAGTCTTCAGTAGTATAAGCCTGGAGGAGATTCTTAATGCAATGCCTAGGTTTTCGCTGTCTCTCTACTGCCATCTAGTGGTGCTTCTTCTAATTCATTCGCGGACAAACAAAGATCAAGATCCAAATGAAGATTATATATAGAGAGAGGGTCATTATTGTTGCATGTAAATTGAACTTTTTACTTGCATGTGCTAATTAGCATGCAACCTGTTGCCACTCTCTGGTGCCATGCTTAATGAATATAAATAATGATATAGACCAGAATGTGAAGTGCAACAAAACTGATGATATTTAGCTTCCATCCATTTTTCCAAACCTGCTAATCCTGTGCAGAGTCATCTTATACGTAATTTGCTACCATTCCTTATTATGTTACATGTTTGTTTTAAAAAAAAAAACTGTGTTGGGTTTTCAGATGTAAAAATGTTAGAAACTACATTTGTTAAAGAAACAGACCACAAATTTCATTTTGGCAGACAGCCTTCAGCCATATTTGTGTACATTAGCAAAGGAGACACGTAGGTTGCACATGTTGTTGGAAAGGAAGAAGTCTGTTTACAGGCACAATATTTGTTTAAAAACTGCAGATTTTACAAAAACTTACAAGAATATAACTATATTTTGTGTTGATTATATATCAGTGCATTGAACAGGATTATCTAGTCAAACATGTATAACTGTATACCAATGCCTGAGTAGTTTTAATTTGTAAACTGTTTGCAAGTTCTGGTTAGGTGTAATTTATTTTAGTTATTTGATTTGAATATTGAAAAGCTCAACAAATGAGGAATTTAGAGATCTATTTCTCTTTATTGAGCAGAGCCAAAAATCAACCAGTATGACAACCATACCTATCTTGTTTTGTTGAAAAATCCAGCAAACTAAGAAAATGTATACCAGACTGTTAATCTGAGAAAAAGATCATTTAGCCTCCTAATAACAAAAAATGTCACCAATTCCCATTTCAAAATGATAAAAAATGATATGCATACCAAAGCTGTTAGAAGGTGTTCAAGTTCAAAAATCTGCATTATCTATTGAAGTATTCTTTTCGACAGTGTTATACAAATTAAACTAAAATGCAGGAAATAAACTCTAACAGCTGTCATCCATTTGTATTGTGTAGTATTAGTGTCAGTGCTGCCTTATTACAAAGGCATATAGTAAAGTTTACCAGTGAAAAGTCAACTGATGTGAGTGAAAGACTTACAACAAAGTTAAATGGGATATTTTTAAGGATATGCTAAGATAGGAGGCTGCTTTATTATTTATCTCAGTAGAAGTTATAGTTGCATGCAAATTCCCACTCCTTGAAAGTCATCATAATTTTCTGTATGACAGAAGATTTGTACACATTTATCCATTCAGTATTTTTAATGTGAACTCTTCTGCTGTATCAACATTTCCAAAATCAAAATAATCCATTTTCTGTAGCTGTTTAACACACAAATTAGTGTTTGCATAAGTATTTAAATCTTTGTGCTTTGGAAGCTCTAGGTTTACACATATGATAATTTAATTACAAAAGACACAATGGGGACAGCCATTTGACCATAATGAAGTACTTCTTGTGAGTCCTTTATATCTGTCTGGGTATAAGAAGCCCCCTGTTGTAAGGGCCATAGTCTTTGTTGGGCAATCTCTGCAAAAATGAAGACAAAGGAACATTCTGCTGATGTGAGAATCAAAGTCATTGAAATGCACAAGACAGGAAATGACAATAAAAAAAAAATATTGAAGAATTTGAATGTTTCGTTTAAGCATTGTTGGATCCATATAAGAAAGTGGAAAGTTCGTCACAAAAACCAGAGCCTTACTAGAACAGGCCATCCCTCAAAGCTAAACATCAGAGCAAGTCTTCGACTGAAGAGAGAAGCGACTAAAAATCCAACTGTCACACTCGGAAGTCTGCAATGCTGTTTGGCTGAAATTAGAGTGTAGGTGCTTGGGCCAAAAATTCCAAGAGCTCTCCATAAAACAGGTAGGGTATCAAGAAAGAAGTAATTCCTTCAAAAGGTCCACATAAAGGCACATTTGGCATTTGCTACAGAGAATGAGAAAAACTCAGTTAAGATATGGGAGAAGGTGTAATGGTCAGATAAGATCAAAATAGAAACTATTTGGCTAGACTTCAAATAGGTATATATGGCATAAAACTAACACTGCCCATGTCTTAAGAAACACCATACCTACAGTGAAATACGGTGGTGGCAGCATCATGCTATGGGGTTGTTTTTCATATGCTAGGACTGGGAGCACTGAGCTGAAGGAATGATGGATGGACACAAATACTGCACAATATTGCAGGAGAACTTATTCCAGTCTGCTGTGAACCTATGGCTTGGGAGATGATTTATCTTTCAGCATGACAATGGCCCTAAACATGGGGGCAAAGCTACACTGGAATATCTGGAAAAACAGAAAGGTGAATGTTTTGGAATGGCCAAGTCAAAGCCCTGATCTTAACTCAAATGAGAATCTGTGGCAGTATTTCAAAACTGCTGTCCAGAAGCCTCATCCCACCAACCTAGAGGATCCCTATAAATTCAGCCAAGAAGAATGAGGAAGATTGCTCCTGAACAATGTGCAAAACTGGGACAAACTTACATACCCAAAAGAATGAAGGATGTTAATGCAGCAAATGGGTTCTTGACAAAGTATGAATGTGTAGGGCTTGGATACTTTGGCAAACAAGAATTTTGGAGTTTTTCTTCTTCAGTTAAATATCTATAGAGAGTTTAGATTGACTTTGGAAATATATTGTCACAGCATAAGAGTTCACATTGAAAATACTGAATGAATAAATAAATATGTGTACAGATCTTTTGTCATGCTGGAAATTTATGATGACTTTCAAGGTGATTGAATACTTTTGCATGCAAATGTAGTAATATAAAATAAAAAGAAAATACACTGCAGGCGAAAGTTTTTGCCTCCTGTCCTGTCTTAAGTTTTTTTTCTTTTTTTCTTTTTTTAAAGCTACCATTAATATATAAACAAATAAAATACATTTTATTGATTTCCTGGATTTATAGAAGTTTCTAATGTTTGCTATAGATCACTGTGTAATAGTGTGCTTGCTAACAATAGATGAGATTATTCATAAATATTGCATATCTATGGTGTCCTGTTGAAATGTATTTTTCAGTGACATTTGAAACAAAAAGCTTCTTTAACTGTCCAATAAAGAAATGAAAGGTGTTTTTGTTAGCAGTTTGTGAGACTAGTAAGCAAAAACTCTGTAAAGAATGTTTATATGCGGTGTGGGAAAATCTGAATGTTTAGAAATCCAAATGATGGCCTGAAAAGCAGTAATTTTAAGTTGCTCGTACAAAGTGCTTTTTTACCAACTCAGTCTTTAAAAGCCCAATGTGGGCATTGAGTGTCTGTTTTTTGTTTACATCCGGCAGAGAAGGATTAAGTGGAACAAAGCATATTGAAATGGTGCACAGAAGCACTTTAACATTTGAAATGCTTAAGTAATGGTGACATACTGCTCTTATTCTTAGTGTATTACTAACTTTATTGCCAATGTAAAAATATATGTGAAGTGTTGTCAAACAGGAATAGCACAGAAACACAGAAAGGATACATACAGTAGATGTGTTGCTCCTTTGGAACTTTTGGTAGTTTTCCAAGTACTCATTTAGGCATTTCCCCTACATTTTTGGGAAGCTGGATTTAAGTGTGGTGTTTTATTCTAGGAAATAAGATATCTTTCTGGAAAGTGACTGCTGATGTCCATACCCAGGTGTCCAATATCTGAGCAGTTGCTTGAATGACCTTAATCAGAGTTACTTCTCCCTCAGCCATACTCTTTATAAGACAGGTACTTTATCAGGAAGACCATTTTTATGTTGTAACATGTGGGTCCCTGTCTTGCATCCTAAAACATGATGCGAAGTCTCAGTATTTTAGCAAAATCAGCTTTATTCTTCTTGAAACAGGAACAGCATGTTATTTATTGTAGCGGGATCTACTACTCTCCTATACACAGACACGGTAATCAGGCAGGGTCGTGGCCAGGTTTGGGGCAAGTAACACTGTTCCTTGCATCACCCATCAATGACAGCGCTTATACCACAACTGCGGTCGGCTCGGATTTGCTTTCGCGGCAAGCCACTGCAGTGCTGGGAGCCTGCCAGGGCAGAGGACAAGCTGTCTTCCGCAGGCGCGGCAGTTGTGCTTCGGGACGCTTTTTAGCATGTTGTCCCATTTGGGGGGGGTCCCAGTAGAGTTTAGACACTTTACAATGTATCTAGGTAAATCTCTTTTCACAGTTGCCTAATTGGATTTGCTATCACTGTTTGATGCTGTGTTACTTCTTTGCTAAATGTTTTCAAGGCCTAGTTTAAAATATACTTTAGCTAGCTAGTTTCTTTTTTAATGCAGGAGTTTCAAAGTGCCTCCCAATAACAATGTCTTTAGTGCTGCCATTATTGCTAATTTAACTGGATTCATAATTACAGGCAGTCCACGGGTTACATACGAGATAGGGACTGTAGGTTTGTACTTAAGTTGAATTTGTGTGTAAGTCGGAACAGGTACATTATTTTAATAAATGCTATTGTTGACCGACTGTAACCAAGTGCTCTGCCAATGAATGATGGAGTTTCACCCCTCTCTGACCATTTTATTATTTCTACTTTATTTTCAATGGTGATGGTTTTTCTCTTCTTTACTGTATCACCAGTACTTGCATCAGATTTGTGTTTCGGAGACATTCTTGAAGGCTGAAGACAAAAGGTTAATATGAGCTCTTCTGCACAGCGCTATGCACGCCATCACAGCAGGAAGGCACCCATCAACATGTCTGATGTACTGACAAGAGACAACTTCCTGCTATGTGCGCAACAGTACAAGCAGGCTTACTATTGAGAATGACTGGGGGCAGTGAGGGGGCGTTCTTCACTCGCCCACCACACAGTCACCTCCACTAAATATGCTGCCTGCAACGTCCGCTCACCGAGAACGAACACGGTGTGGCCAAAGGCGGGTAGTGAATCGCCCAACCCCAATTTAACAGGCAGCCATCCGAGGCACACTACAATGCTATCCCCGCCGCCCCGTTCACCCTCAGTGGCCTCCGTTCAGCCACAACTGGGTCACTGCTTGCAGCTTTACCAGCCATGTGTGCTGGGCGGCCAGTGAAATGCCCCCCTCGGCTCCATCCAGCCTGCATCAAGTCAGGTGCAGTAGCTGTGGCGGCGTAGTGAACGGGCAGCAAACCATCGTCCTGCACATCAGCGATAGCTGTGGCGCTGGTGACTGTGGACCACGGGTCAACTCTTGCTGCCGGGAGCCGCCCGAGGGACACTACACTGCACGAGCAGCGATATCACCTCCCTCCAGCCACCGCTTGCAGCATCCCCAGGCCGAAGATGACGGATCGGCAGTTACTGAGGCGCATGCGTCGCAGCTGCATTCTCGTTCGTAAGTCGTAGGTCGGATGTCCGTAACCTGGGGACTACCTGTATATGCAAGCATGTTTGTTTTGCTCCTTGTGACATTAAATTTGATTAAGTGAGTTTGAAAATGGATTTAAGAATTAAATAGTTTGTTACTTATAGGTTAGCTATAATAGCACTTATTGTAATATATTATCTATACTAATCAAAGACAAAGCCCTCACTGACTCACTTATCACTAATTCTCCAACTTCCCATGTAGGTAGAAGGCTGAAATTTGGCAGGCTCATTCCTTACAGGTTACTTACAAAAATTAAGGAGGTTTTATTTTGAAATTCTACACGTAACGGTCATAACTGAATCCTACTTACGTACATATATACGTCCATAGCCTGCAGCTCGGTCGCCGTGTGAGGCGGCGTTACGTCCTCCCCATCCCCACACCTCCCACATAGTTGGCTGCCTGCCCATATAAGGCTGTCAGTCGCCCCGGTTTCTTCATTCCCTTCCTTGCTTCGCCACGGTATTCGTGTCTCCCTGCTGATAACTGCAGCCTTTTTATTTAATCCACGGCTTCTCCGCTGTTTTATTGTTCGTTTATTACGATTATAGTTATTGTGTAGGTATTTTAGACTTAGTTTACTGTTCAGGTACCCATTTCCTTTACCGTTTCAACCGTACCCCCATTAACATGTCTATCGAGGTGATCACCATCAATCAAAGAACTGTCACTTACCGAAACTCAGACCGATTATGACAGCAGCAATCCAAGCTGTGTGAAAACAGTAAAAAGGAGGCGTGTCGGACGTCGTGGTACATTTTCTGATGCAGCTAGACGGAAACAACTTTGTGACGTTGCCGCCAAATACTCACAGAAAAATCCACAAGTTAATAGACACACTGTCGCTAAATACTCGCAGGCAAATTCACAAGTTCATAGACAAGCTGTCGCTAAATACTCACAGGCAGATCCGCAAGTTCATAGAGACGCTGTCGCTAAATACTCACAGGCAGATCCGCAAGTTCATAGAGACGCTGTCGCTAAATACTCACAGGCAGACATCTTTGATTCACGAGTACCGATTTGGGTAGTGAACACTTCGATGAATGAAACCTGTTATCTTTACAATGGTTGACAAACACGGAATGTAACTTGAACACAACACGTCCTCCAAATACGAGCCTGATTGAAAGAAATAATGATAATCAAATCCATGATGACAGCAACACTCATAACAGTGACAAAACAATTACATTGACAATCATGTTACGTTATTTTTAAAATGTTTCCTTTTCTTTTTCATAACTTCTTTAACACACTACTTCTCCACTGCGAAGCAAGGGTATTTTGCTAGTGTATAATAAACGTGTGTGGGGTGATTTACACGTGTCTGCCTGTCTGTGTCCGGGCCAGCGTTCACAAGCTCATTTCAAATTACAAAGCCCATTGCACTGTACACAAAAATATACAAAAATAAAAAAAATGCCATGAAGACAAAAGCTTATTTTCTGATCCAAAACACCATGGATTATGTACCTAGATATAAGCAGCAGAAATATATACATATGTAGACTTTTTACAGCTTACAACTGGAGAGAAGAATTTAAATAATTTTTTTTAGTTTTATTTCATTTTTAAAGTTTTTATCAATATCACTTTATTTCATTGGTGTTGTCTTTTTGTTTGTGTAGGGATTGTAAAACATTTAGTACTGCTGTGAAATTTGTTTCCAACTGTTTTTAGGGTACTGTTTTGTAAAAATTCTAAATTTATAAACACAATGGGATTGAAGCATTATCTAGAAAACTCAGAGGGAATATATGTGTTTCTGATTTAAATATTCCAATAAAATTGTGTATTTTTGAGAAATGGCCTCTCCATACTTTTGGCCAAACATATGTTATGGTTTAATGCTTTCCATATGATAACAAATTACAAAATACTTCAATAAATTATCTGCAAGCAAAATTAATTGACTTTTCCAGATGGTGAGGTGAGGGACTTCTGTTAATGGACATCATAGGTTATATTCACACTGCAGTGGTTTGACATTTTCAGAATGTTCAGGAAGGTGTACTTTTGTCAATAGGTACTTCACATGTAGTTTCATCTACTATTTATATAAAAAAAAAAAAAAAAAGTATGAATTATTACATTCTACTACTGGACACTGCAGCCTTTACAGATCTTTCTCATTTTTCATTTAGAATTATTGATTGTTTTAACGTAATTAGTTTTATTAGTTATAAGATTTTGCCTCTGGCTTGTTACCATACATTTTTAATCAATTTTTAAATTAAGCTGAAGAGATGCTGCGGTCAATGCAGACCTGTGGTTCTGCCCATTTCAGCTGCCTCTCACATAAGCTCTGAACTTTAGAAATGTCACATGGTCAGTGTAGAAGATCTGATGGCTGCCTACATCTATAACATCTGAGACTATAAGAGACTCTGAGGAATGTAAACTCGGATGTATTAAACTTTATCTTATTCATCTGGTGGCACTTTGATCTCCACTGCCTAAACAGCCCTGTTACACCCTATTGGAAGAGCTGCTCATCCATAAATGAGAAAGGGCAAATGTCTGGAGCAAGGATAAAAGAGACAAGATAATCTGGAGGTGTAAGAGGAGCATGGATAAAAGTAAAATGGGAAGGATTCAGACCTGGCCTGACATTGTATAATGAAAAATGTTTCTATTTCTTTCAAATAAGTTGTTTGAACTGTTGTGTCCCATAGTGAGTTATGGGGAGTTCAGGTACTGTGATATTTTGGGTACTGTGAAGAACTGACTTGCACCTCTTATTTCAGATTCTATATTATTGCTGGACAGACAGGTTTCCTCTGATTGCAAAAAGCAGGAAAAGGACTAGATATTTTCATGAATGTGCAATGGTCAAAAAGAGCACATTACAATTCAAACTAAACTTTGTGATCAAAACGTTGAAATGCAGACTAAATTCATTCATGTCACTTCCCAGGAAAGTGAAATACATCATCCTGGCTAACTCAGCAACAGAAATGATTGTCTCTGTACCAATATCTTAATGTTGAATCATTCTGAATGCTTGTGACTTCAAGAGATTAAGTGACTATTTGACATGTTCTGTTTGTGGACACTACAAGCTAGACATGCTCTTTCTAAATACTAAAAACTTTAAATATAAATCTTTGGCACAATTTTGAGCAGGTCTGACCTCATCTTACTGTCGTTTACAAGCCTGATATTGACAACAGCAGCTCTCGGGTTCAGGGGTGGTGTTTTTATTATATCTGTTTGTTTATTTTTGGTGGGGGTGGCAGCTTCTGTAAAATTTTAATGTCCTCTTGGGGACAAATAAAGTATAATAATTTTCATTCAAGCGTTCAGGCATAGCTCAAAGCAAGCCACTTCTGTCTGTATAGGATTTAGTACTGCATTCAGAAATGGTCTAAATTTTATGTGAAAAGTTAGAATTATATGTAATTTTTGTTTTGATCAAACTTCTCAATAAAGGTCAGATTTGGGTTACTTATCAGTGATGAAATGAGGGGAACAAAATTGTCATTTTTACCTGCAGTGTGAATGTAGCCAAAGTGGCTTTTAAACTGATTGAGTACAGGTAGCAAGCCAGTTTTTGATTTTATTTATTTATTTATTTATTTTTATTTTTTTGTTGAACATATAAATACCTGTTTAGATCAAGGAAACATGTTTGATTTAAAGAGGCACAGCACAGCCACCCTGGCAACGGATGCCTCTTTGTCTTGACTGGTGCCTGTTCTCCTTTTATGGAATTGTATTAACAGGCCCAGAGTAGTAAGCTCTGTCTGGTTTTGAAGGCATCATGTATGTTTTGGAAAATGAATGCACCAAATATTTGAAATGTCATTATAAGGTCTTTTGCTTCTCTTTACATCCGTTACATCCATTCTAGACATTATATTTTGAGCTATTTTTGGTTAGTCATGCTTGGTTTCTTCATTAATGATTTTTAATTCCTTTAGTAGCATCCTCATTAATGACAATATAATAGTGTGCACTTTTTCTATATTATATAGCATAGCATTATTTTTCAGTTTTCCTAAAATTTTAACTAAAAGATATGGCAAGGATTATGAAATATCTTCAAAAACCATGTAGTGTGTTTATATGAGCAATTCTGTGGAATCATTTCTTGCTGAAGTTGAAAAGCTTTTATAAAAACACATTACCTTCACTTAGCTGACATTTACAACTAGCTGACATTTATGGCAGTCTGCTATAGCAGTAATAAAGAATATCACTTGAAAAATTACACTGAATTTTTTGTAGCATTTTAAATCATTATTATTTAAGTGGTATTTTTATTGTATTCTGCTATTCAGGTTTAACCTCCTGCAGAATTAAGGAAAGGTTTTCAAGTACATAAGTAGGGACATACTGCATGTTTAGTTTTGATGTGGTGCAGTAGATCAATATTTCAAATCGCAATCATCACCAAGGGTTAAAGAGTCATGAAGGACTAATCATAGCCAAACTCCTCCCCTGCTTCCTCCTTAAAAATTTCAAAGAGATTATATGCTTGTGGTAGAACTCTGCAGCTGTTCAGGTTCTTTTCTGGTGAAAGTTTGGAATTGAGTTAAATTAGAAATATTCACCCATTTCGCTCTGTCCAGGGTTTGTTCCTGCCTTGTGCCCTATGCTGGTTGGAATAGGCTCCGGCCCCTCCCGTGACTCTGGGCTGGGTAAAGCGGGTTAAAAAATGACAGGAGATATTTAGTTATTTCAGTAGTTGATTAATGAATCAATACGAGTAGTCCTTTTACATATTAATATCGAAAGCAAGGATTAGAATATGTTTCCTTATTCAATTAAGTTTAAGTCATTAGTTCACATTCATTCCCAGTATGCACCGTGTTTCCATGATTAAAACATCTTAGAAATAATATGGTTGTTTGTTACTTTGACTGGACTTTGTTTCTGAAATTAAGCTAGTTGGGAAATTTAAAAACATTCTTAGAAACAAATTATTAATTTAATAACTAATTTAACCAGTCATTTAAATAATTAGTTTGTACAGAATTATGGTTGAATTTTGCATATAGAGAGAGTGAAGAAAAAGTATTGGAAATATCAATATTATTATGGTATTGGAATTTCAGTTATATCACATGAAAGATAATTATAGTTATTAATCCCTATTTTTTTATTTCTTTCTTAATTTTTAGTATGTATATGAGCCTAGCTCCCAGTGAGAGTGGGTTTCTGTGTACTTGTGAAGCCATATATACTGTATTAAATGCTGTTTCTATCTATTTAGTTGATACTGTTGTAGTGTTGCTGCATTTCCGCATGGAATTCAGGGTGATGAGGTAAATGTTTACAATATTTAAAAGGGGGTGCACAGTCTGTTATTTACCAGGGAGTCCAGCACAAAAAAAACAAAATAAAAATAGAATAAATTGTGGACATTTCTGTGTTCTGTTTGTTCTGAATTGTGGTCCTTCCTTTTTAGTGGCTACTTTGTCTGCAAGCTCCTTCCTGTGACCCACCCTACTTTAATAGGGTTCAGAATGAATTTTCAGTCATGGAATTTGGAAGCACTGCTGGCGTTTCAATTGTTGATACTTTTGACTAAGTTTGCTCATTTTAAATTTTTGCTTATTTCTTGACATTGCCACTGATTGGTAATTTTGCTGCCTTGTTATCTTTGCTGTTAATAATTACTGTTGCTGTTAGAGATGTGACTGCCACCTTTTTCCAGGGTGACGTCCAAGAAAGATATTCAATATAGTTTACATTCTTAATTTTTTTTTTGCTCAGGTTTAAACTGTGATCTCGAGGTAGGGACAGAACTGGCACAGTTAGCATCTATACCAAACTTTCAGTTTATCTGTCATTCTCGTGACTTTTTTTTTTTTTTTGGAACTGTAGTTTTTTGGGACATCAGAATCCATACATTAATTCTGTTGTGTGATGTACTTCCCCAACCATTGTGACCCTGGTGTTGGTACTTTATTATAAAAGCAATGTCAAAGAAGTCATCTGGAAAGCTATTTTGCTTTAAACAACAATATAGAAAATTTTAATTATGCTTGTATTGACATTGTCTATAGCTCCTTGTATTGCTCCTTCATTACTTCTGGCTTTCTAACAGGAAGTTAATAGAATCTGCCACAGGTGTGTAATAAGTTGATATCTTGAAACTGTAGATGCACAAAGTATAGTAGATGTTCAAAGATGAAAATCATAGACTCCGTCTGAAAGCAATTTCATTTTGTTTTGGTTAAATTACCTGTTAAATTCACTCAGAGTTAGAAATCAAGGTTATTGATGTTGAAGAAGGCCAAAACATTGAAGTTTAATTCTTGTAGGTACTTTTTGGTGGGTCCTGAAGTATGTTTTGAATCAATGTATTGCTGAAATATCCAGCCTCTCATTAGGATCTGCTTTTCTCGGACTCTCGGGCGTTATCTTCATGTTTTTTTGATATTTAGTCGCATGAATTCTTCCTTCCACCTTACTTGTACCACACAACTCTGAAACATAACAAGGTCTACTGTGTTGATTCCAAACTGTTAATTTCTTCAAGTTTTGTTTTGACCAGCTTTCTTCCATATACAGTGTTCTGTGGTTGTGACCAAAAAGTTACATTTTTCTTTTATCAGTTATCAATATTTTGTTCGAAAGGTTTTTCAGCTTGTTTAACTATTGTTTTACATATTTAAGATCTTAGCCTTTAAGAAGAGATTGTGGGAAAATTTTATTTTGATTGAACTTCATTTAGATCATATTTAAAGCCTAAATCCATTGCTTAAATGAACCCATGGTGTTTGATTGTTAGAAGAGAATGCAGAATTAGCATCACCAAGCTTAGTTTAAGTTCTAAAACTTCAATAAATGGTTTGAGATCTTAAACAGCATTAATAAATTGAAAGTTAATGAAAATTTTGCAAATGCTGTATTCAATTAATTAAAATAAGCAAGCCTTGGATAATTCAGAAAAAATGCACGATGGCATCTAATAGACATGAAGTATAGTTGTGTATAGTTTCAAATTAAATATTGTTTAACTTGTTCAGTTGCCTGTTCATTTTATTCTACATTTATGTATGTAATAAATATGAGTTAATGTAATTATTGTACTTTATAATAGACTAATCTTCTGTTAAGCGATTTTCCTACAGTATCATTAAAGTGAAATTTACATGGAATTACTGTATGGACCATTTCATACTGATATTTATTTCCAGTTTCCTCTATTATATTTATCCAAGAAATTAAATTATATTTATCCAAGAAATTAAATTTGCACAGGGACATGGAAAATTAAACCATACAGTTTTGCAATTCACGTTTATTGTTTGTGCACATCTATGTTACAGACAGTTGTAAATTCTTATTTAATACTTTCCTGTGTGACATGAAATACTGCCAGTTTTCTTTTTTACTTAAAGCAGAGTTTACTATTATGCTCAGGTTTTGTTTCCATAATCAAGACTATAAAAAATTCCATAGGTGAACTAACATCAATGTGTTAATTTTATTTTTAGCAGATGATGATGGTTAGAGGATGTACCCTCGATAAAACAACAGAGAGGATGGGTATATAGACTTCTGGATAAGGCAGTGCCTGGTTGGGTTTTGGGAAGAATAATCTGTAATAATCACACATTATTTATCTAACCGTTTGTGTATAGTAAGTTAATTCTTTGGATTTTTATTTTCAGTTGAAAACCAGCTGTTAATCAGTACCGTCAAAGTTGGAATCCAAACATCATTCTATCAATTCCAAAGAAGCCTTTGAATATTCATAATAATTTACAAAGTTTCTTTTACAGCAACTGTTTAAAGCTGCTTTTGAAACTAGACCTGTCAAATCAAGTTTGTCCTCCGGTCATTTTGTCAGTTGTTTTGTCTAAAATGTGCTGTTTGTAGTATTTGTTTTCTCACTTGTACATTCAAGATACTGTACTTGAACTATGAATAAGACATGATGGAAAATCATGTGACCAAACTTAAGACTCCTCCTGAAGAATGAAAAAGAGGATTCCCGAAGTAGAGGCTAATAGAACAGGCTTCATATGTCAGTCTTTCCCAGACTTTTCAGATTGATGCAGTATGCAATATCATGGCATTTTATTTGTTTTAGTGATGGGCACTTCATTGTCTTCAAAAGCTCAAAGAGCAGAGCATATTTAGCGCTTGCTAATTTGTTTTTAGAAGTGAAGTAGACTGTTTTTATAGCAGTCCTCTCAACTACATGTCTATGAGTCTGTTCTGCTTCCAGCTTATTTGAGACTATCATTAAGTCAGTCAGCTTCATGCTTCCTTTTAAAGCAGCATTGCAACGCAAGATATGCATGTGTCTGGGCAGGGTGTGAGTTTTGAAACACTGACTCAGATTTTATTTTGAAATAAACACCAGGTATGCTGTAGATCATCTCCACTGTAGGTTGGCTATAGGTACAGATAGCAACTTTATGTGAAATTTGTCTTTGTTTTTACTTGGCACAGTTGTAGCTTCATTACACTCGGATAGTGACTGTGAACATTGTTTCCCAATTGCAGATATGCACAATGATGCTTATATTAGAGTTTAATCCACTTGTTTGTTGTTGCTAATTTCTTTATTCAGCCTGACACATCAGCATTGGTAACCTGGGTAGTAAATAGTCATCCCTCATCTGATTCATGTACTTTTTATTTCACAGTTCACATTGTAATTGGTAAAAACAGTAGCTTTTTAAAAATATGAAATATTCTGTATTTTAAATAAAATGTGTAATTCTCACAGTCCTACACTGAATTTCAAGTCCTAAATGTGAATATGTTTCCTGAAGTACATGTCAAGTTGCACTGTAGTGCTTAAAGACTAATAGTAACATATACTGCCCTTTCCGGTCTCATTTAATTATGAAAGAAAATGGGGAAGAAAGTCTTAAGCTAACAGTGAGCAAGGTTTTGTTTTTATAAAACTATTGACATTTTCAAATTATTCTTGGCAAATATAAATTCAGCATTTGCCATGGAGTTCATAGCATAGGAAATCAGTGCAGTTATTTTCATGTGTGACACTGAAAATGAGCACTTTGGAGTTTGAATATATATTATTAAAGAAGCAGCAGATCATCCTCACA
Organism: Polypterus bichir lapradei; assembly: GCA_026402145.1. Classification (NCBI taxonomy): domain Eukaryota; kingdom Metazoa; phylum Chordata; class Cladistia; order Polypteriformes; family Polypteridae; genus Polypterus; species Polypterus bichir. Next base: position 40,896,152 of record JANRMT010062822.1, read on the forward strand.
ATGCCTGGTAAGTGTTGTGAGCTGATATCTCAAGGGGATGAATCTCTGCTTTTGGCAGTTTCCATCTGTTCCTTTTTTTTCTTTTTTTAATCATTCCCTTTCTTCTTACTCCCTACTTTTTTTTTTTTTTTTTAAATCTACTTCCTGCTCCCTCTGCTCTGTTGGGATTTGCAAGGAAACTGTTTTCACTACACTATTTTAATTATGCATTTCTTGTTTTGTAGAGACTACAATTACAGCCTGTATTCTATATATTTCTAACTTGCATATTTATTTATTTGAGGGATTTTTCTTGTTGCCACTGGTAACAGATCATTTGTATTTAATAAGTCTGTCTTATGACTTTGAGATCCAGTGAACAGCAGCTATGAAATTTGCCCAACATTCTTGTCACACCATGCAAATTGAGGAGTGCTGTTATAATTTACCATTTAATCAAAGTTATCACCCGTCCCATTCATTTGTTTAACCAGTACTAGAACTAGAGTGTATTATAGTGTTGCTGTCCATTTCTCACTACTGCCACACAATAAATTGCTTTCTTATACAATCACTTTCCATTCAAATAACTCATACTCTGCTCACCCTGCTGCTGCAAATAGATAGACAGATATTTTATTAATCCAAAGGGGAAATTCACATACTCCAGCAGCAGCATACTGATAAAAAAAAAAAATGCTATATCAACAATCACACTTTGTCACTAGCCACTGGTTACTGGAGACAAACTTGGGGATGACATTGTGCATGAGACATAAGGTGGAAAAGTTATCTTAGGGATAACAATCAGGGGTTCAAGTGGGCATGATCAGCCAGTCAGATGATTGGAGTATTTCTTTGAAAGGTAACAAGTATTTATGTATACATTTGATTAATTTGAGAGTCCCAAGCTACAGCCCCGGGTTGGCACACATGCATGAATGCAGTCATGCTCTACATGAGCATGGACCTTGCAAGATCCTTACTTACGATTCCAAATTTAGAAAAAGAATTTTATTTGCCCCATAGCCTATTTTGTTTTTTTTTTTTTTAATTGTTTAATCCAAGTCTGTACATATCCACATACACACCCTAAATTCTTGCCTCCTTTAGTGTTTATGGGTGTCTTTTCTTAAAGTAACTCATGATGGCCTTCTTAACAGTCAAGGTAATAAATATTATATATTTTATGAAATTTTTTGGTAGGTTACTCAAAACTTTTTTCTTTTTGAGCTGCTGAATACATTTTTAAGTTTGATCTGTGATCTTGCAACAATAATCAATTTCTTGTTGGCAGTATTCTATAGTGTTCACACTCTTGCAAATTTGTCGCTATATTCATGCTAGTAAGAGAGTTGAAACACATTTCTTTTATTCATAACATATTAAACATTCTGTTTCTTGGAAAGATACACTGTACTAGAAAGGATATTTGTTAATTGAAATATCCTAATAATTACCTATTTGTTAAATTTTTGGTGAGTCCATCTGTTCTTCAAAGCTGTCTTTTTCAGTGTGAACAATGTTTTTTTAATATGATCACCATCTTTCATCTAATCGTTTACCTTATTTGGGTGGTTTTTTTTTTTATTGTAGTTTTAAATTTTTGGATGCCTGGTAAAAATTGTGTAGATTCTACTATACATATCGACATCTTTTTTTAATTAATTTTGTTTTTGTATAGCACTTTTCATTGAGTACAGTCTGAGAACACAGCTAAATGTATGCGGGTATAATAAAAAAAAAAATGTTTTTTTGTAAGTGTAATGTTTAACTTTACTGTACCTTTCTGTGTTCTTAAAATCAATGACTTTGCATTTTTCTTGTTTTTGTTAATCTGGCCTTTCAGGAATATAGACAGTTTTTGCATTTATAAAGTTCTGATCACTTTGCAGTACTTATTTTGGATTCTTATTTTTGTTTGTACAAAATAGATACATGCACATCAAGAAACTGACTTGGTTTGTGTTTTGTCATTAATTTTTTCTAGTAAATTTCCCTTGTAGAGTCAAATCATAATGAAGGAAAGCATGTTAAATGGTGTCGTAAGCTGCCAAGCTATTTGACAAAGAGAAGCAGTTTTGTGAGTGTTTTTGGTTAAATGTCCCATATGCTAGTAGTGCTTTTATGTGACTTTTAGCCATGTAGGAGATTATGCAACATATTGCATTCATCGACAACCACATAATGCACAAAGACACAAATGCAAAATGTATTTTAATTTTTAAACTAATTTAAACATATTACAAATTTTTTTTTGATGAACAGGTATCGGGTTTGTCCAGTTTAGGATGTAGGGTCAAGCCTATCCTGATAACATGAACTAGAGTACCTATTGTCACTGGAAAATGGTGGCATGGGGAGGAGTGCAAACTATACACAGACACATTAACTAGGGCTAGGAAAAAAAGGTTTTAAGTAAAAATTCTGTTTTTGCTAATTTGGTGTTTAGTGTTGCAAGGTTCTATATATTACAGTCTGAAATTTAAAAAAAAAATCCTTTGATTAAATAAGGAAGATGCTGTTGTGGGTAAGATATGGCTATGATTTTTTTTTTTTATTTTATTCACTGAATTGCACAAGGGTATTGTACCCCAAGAACCAATAACATTTATCTTACTGCCTATTTTATTCCTCAGTGTCAAAAAAAATGGTGTAAATGTACACATAAAAGAGTTACTAAACAAAAACATAGTAGAGCCTATCACAAAAAAGTCATTAACAAAAACTCAGTGAAATAGTTTAAATGATGCATTCATCTATTTTTCAGAGTCTGCTTTTTGAAGGATGGGTTGGTAGAGATTGAGTTAAACCTTTAAGCTTACCTCTGGCACCCAGTAATGTACTTTATGTAGAATGATAAATCTAAACAATAGCATAATATTTTGAAACCCACTCAGGCCAATTAATGGTTTTAGGTAACTATCAAGTCATGATTAAGCACAAGTTAGGAAAATATTATCTTGCCTGCAATAAATTCAGTGAAAATGAAGATATTTATTGTGAAATTAAATTGCATCAACTGTTAAACTACAAAATAGTAGAAGTGGTTAGTAGCACAAAAGAAATACCCCAAGCTACTTTGTTTTTTGTTGCTAACAGCTCCAATTCTATTATCTTGGCAAGTAAAGCTTTTCCCTATTTTTCATTTCTAGATTTATAATGCACTAGAAAAGATAGTCCATCCTTGCTGAACACTCATGTTCCCTACAGAGGCTGTCATCTTTGCTTTTTATGTGGGTTCAATCCTCTGGAAAACTTTTAATGCACAAGGGTATTATTACACTGTGGCACACTGCTCAGGCAGTTGTGCCATATTTAGCATAGCAATATTTTGCCTTTGTGACTTTGTTGTAGCAAGAGACAAAGAAAATTCATGATGGTTTTACATGATCAATACTGAATAAAAAAGCTGTATCAATGTGGCTTATTTTTGGAGCTGGAGCAAAAGCAGCTGACCTTATCTTACTCTAATACTTTACATGGAGTGGCTTGTATTCATAGAGCTGTAATTCTGAAACTTTGAATTTGTCAGTGTCCACCAAAGCAAGCTCCACCTGTATGGCACCCAACTTGGTGCTTAGTATTCCACACCCGTCTTGGCTTCTTCTGCACAGCAGTGTCAGAGATTAGACAGGGACTACCCTTTATGAAGAAGTTTGGTGTATGAGCCAGCGCTTTGCAGACAGGTGATGCAGATGTTCAAGCGAGGAATCAACCCTGAATGAAACCTCAGCCCATCTTAAGGCCCACACATATACCTGTAGTGCCAATATTGTTGTTATCCTTACGCGTATGTCTTTTGAAAATGGGAGGAAAAGCCAAAACAACAAAGGAGAATAAGTACAGTGTGCAAATACAACTCCCAAGTGCAGGACCTGAACCTGGGACACTGGATTTGTGAAACAGCAGCACTAACTACAGTGCCACCCAACTAAAATGTATGTTGTGCCTAATTAAATTTTGTGTTTCCCTAATTAATATATACACAGTATATATTATGTATGTGTGTGTGTATATATATATACTGTCCTGATGTCACA